>JASCZW010003871.1:0-26986 GCA_034211315.2 Aedes japonicus
GGCAATGAAGAGCTACAATTAGTTGCGAAGCGTCTGAAATTGAAGAAAGTTCCCGGTCTGGATGGGATCCTCAATGTAGCACTTAAAACCGTGAGATTGGCATTTCCGGACACATTCAGAACGGCCCTATCAAAATGCCTAGATGAAGGCTAGTTCCCAGACAGATGGAAGGTTCACAAGCTGGTGTTGCTGCCGAAGCTAGGAAGCCACCAGAGGACCCAGCATCTTTTAGACTCCTATGTGTGCTGGATACCCTCGGGAAGCTTCCGGAAAGGATCATCCTTAACAGGCAGACGCACCGCAAAGCAGTTCAGCGGGTTGACTCATCGTCGAGGAACACGCATTTCCGTCAAAGCGTGCATTAAAGAACCTGGAAGGGGGGGTTGTTGATGACCGCTTGAATTTTAACGCGCACGTCGACTACGCCTGCAAAAAAGCGGCGAAAGTTGTCAATGCGGTACCGAGAATCATGCCGAACGTTCGTGTACCGAGACGGTGGCTAAGTGGCAGCAAGAGTGGGACAATGCGGTGAAGAGGTGGACCCACCGGCTCATCTCAAATGTGTCAGTTTGCGTAAATAAGAAGCTTGGAGAAATGAGCTTCTATCTGACGCAGTTCCTCTCTGGAACCAGTGGCTTCCGAAAGTATATGAATCTTTTTGGTAACGCTTCTTCACCTTTTTGTCCGAAATGCGCGAACCTGGAGGAGACACCAGAGCTTGTCGTCTTCGGAATGCCCTAGGTTCGAAGAAGTGCGCAGGAATATGCTAGGCGATAGGGATATGTTATGTTGTCGAAGAGATGTGCCATGAAGAAGACACATGGAACACTGTCAATAGGGTAGTAACAAGGATACTGTCCGAGTTGCAGATGAAATGGCGAAGTGACCAAGGATTCAGCGTCACTGGCTAAAGCCATTGCAAGACTGACCGGTTCTGGAGGAATTCCTGCGTAGGGGATCTCCCTGTCGGAGTGAGACTAGATGCATCGCCGGAGACTAGTTGAGTAGAACGCATCGTAGCAACGGTTCCGGGTCGTCGGGGCGCCAGTGAACCGGCTGCTAGGCTCCACCGGAATCACTGAACTGACTTCGGCACCCTACCGATCAGTTGGAGTGGGCAGCAACAGCAGAAGAATCAGAATGGATGTTCTATTAGTGATCAGGATCACAAGCGTGTCGTGAAAGCGTTTAAGCGGAATCCCAATACGTCGGTGAGGGATGCGGCCAAAAAGTTGAACCTATCCAAGTCTTTCGTTCAGAGAGCCATGGACCGGGATGTACAAAGTGCAGAAGGCTCCAAAACGTAACGAACGGCAAAATACGGTGCGAAATTCACGGGCCCGGAAAGCTGCTGATGAAGCCTCATTTTCTCTGTCACTTACGTCGATGTTTCGAAAACTACTGTTCTTCACCGCCCAGCACCAGTTTCATGTTCCGGAGGAAGTAAAGATGCAGAAACGTGCAAGAAATTCATGATTTGGGAAGCGATCTGCTCATGTGGCGAACAGAATGCGCCGTTCGTGAATACCGGAACTGTAAACAGGGAGATCTACCTCAAAAAATGTCTACAGAAGCGTATGTTTCCTCTGTTGGAGCAACACGTGGGCCCTACGATCTTCTGACCGGATCTAGCTGCATGCCACTATCCAAATCCTTGAGTGGTTCTGGATTGGTACGAAGCCAACGGGGTCACCATCCCTTCCCTTCCTCCCCCACCAACGCACCGGAACTAGGGCCCATCAAAACATACTGGACTATTATGAAGCAGGCACTACGAAAGCATCCCAAGGAGGTCAAATGTGAGGAAGATATAAAGAAAAAGGGAGTATCCGTACAGAAGAAGCTGCAACCAGATGTTGTTTGAACATAATGAGAGATGTTTAGCGTAAGGTGCGAGCGTATGGTTATGGTATTGAAGTTAAATAACATATATATGCCAAAAAGCTAACTAATGGGTATTATCAACAATCAATATGCAACTATATGCAACTTGTAGAACCCCTTGGTCCGAATTACACCTTGAAGTCAGCACCTTGTTATACATATTTGCGCCTTTGTTTTGATTTGGTGTGTTATTTTGACAGAATATTTGAGAGTGTGTGAGTTCATTATTAGGGGCGCATTATTAAGCTTGGGACCGAGCTTGGGACCGATGTTCTAGTCCTGACTGAGCCAAGAAAAAAATCGTTTTTATATTGGACCTACTGGTCTTAGAGTTAGTCTATGGTATTAACTTATTGGTTATTTTCTACAGCGATTTTTTTCTCCATGATGCAATTTGATGTGGGACACCCTTTACTGCTGAACGAGGAACTCCAACTGACTTTGCTAGATCATGATGCGACATTAACTGTTTTTTCACACTTTTTTCACGCACTTGTTGTTCTTTCGACACGATTTTCAATACAACCTCTCGTTTCACTTTACTCAAATGTTGAGTACAATTGTATACTAGGGAAGGTCCATTAATTACGTCACGCAGTAGGGGGAGAGGGAGGGTTTGAGAAAACGTGACGATCCATACAAAAAAATGTGAAGGTCTAGATGGCTAGATTTGGCTGTGTGCATACCTTAGACTTGGTAACGATATATTCTTGCCAAGGAAGTTGACGGTAGTCGGTCTTGACGTAAGCTTCGGAGTACATCACGATGCAACACGACTTAGTGAGCAACTTCGAGTGAAGTTTCCGGGCGCGGGTTTTCGCTGTGATGTTTTGCTTTTTATTACAGTTTGGGGCTTTTTGCACCTTGTCACCCAGTCGTTGCCATCCAGGATGAGATAAGTTTCGTCGTCCATCACCACCGCCACTTCGCGATTCGCCGGGAAAATCGAGCTGACCATATTAGTCAGCCGCTGCCGCTGCGTCATTGCCTGCAGCTCCGAAACCAGTGGACACGACTGCTTCCTGACATGTATATTCATGATCGTCAGGTACTTTTTCATTGTTTGGCCGGTTGAACCGACCTCCCGGCCAAGCGCACGCATCGATGTAGCCACTTTTCCCTCGGTCTTCCTCTTCAGCATCCTTTGGAGATTCTTGTCGCTCAGAGTCATCGGCCGTCCGAAACCGCACTTTCTTTCGATGCTCTGTTTGTTGTTTAATAATGCCAAGATGTTGAAGATGCCGGAACGGCGTATTCGGCGTCCACAAAGTGCCGCACTATGTCCATTTTCGACGCGGCCGGGTGCCGTTCTTTGAACGTGCACATTTCTGAACGGAGTTGCTTCACTGTTTTTAGCCATCACGGTTAGAGTTCGACTGATAGAACTGTCAAATTTTTGTCTGCTGACTTATGGGTTACTATGATTGATGCTGCATTTGTAGTTTTGTCAGTGCGGCTGAAGGTAAACCCATGAAAATTCGGCCATATTTGTCCATGTTTTTAAATGCAAACGTTAGTATATGAATAATTATGTAACTGAACAGCTGTTATCAATACGCATAAATAAGATTTGCTAAAATTTTCAAGTTTTTTACTCAAATGTTTCAAAAGTTACAGAAGATAATTTCATGCCATTTGTATTGAAAACACATTTTAGATCAGCTTTTCTGGAAATTTAAAAATAGGGGTGTTCATGAAGAGGATTTTTGATTTAATTCATTTTAATTCAACTTTCCAAATTTGTATTATTTCGAACTCATATATAGTTGAAGTACAGTAATTTAAATTTGACGAAAACCAATGTTACCGTTCCATTGCATGGCCTGACTTGGCAATCTTCCACTCCAGTCCCACTACACTGGAGAACTAGTGTAGTCAAATCGAGGCAACGGGGTGGATTAAAGGGTGTGTCGATCAAAATTTGGTCGACTTAAACCTGACGCATTTCCTTTCATCGTGCATTAAAAAAATGTGCACACACCTCATTTTGAAGATGTGTGCGTATAGCATCATGCTTTTATTTTGATTTTGAGATTAGCCCAGCCGAGTTATTAGTACGAGGCACAGTCGAAATACGCGTATCTGTCGAAGATAAGCAAAGAAATTTGGAATTAAATGGAGATTACTAATTTTTCTTCTAATTTATAGTTACAAGTATTCCACTAAACAGCTCAAACCCTTTAGGATTTATAAAAGGTGTTAAATGATAGACCCTGCATTTTTAATTGGGTAAAAAGGAAGCTTAGCTGAATAGTTCTCCTGTATTCTGTATTATCTGAACTTGAAATCGAAAAAGAATTTGACTTATTAATAAAACTGTGATCGACTCACACACATACAGTCACCGCCAAAATAAAGTGCCCACTTTTCTCATGAATACGCTTCATCTCTGAAGTCATTGAAAAACTCATTATATCGTATTCATATATTTTTCTAAGTATGATAATATTATTATGTTAAAGATGCATGTGTATTTTTGCAATGGATAATACACATTTTTGCATGAATATTTTTTTGATCATTCGTGGTGTAAATTTGGTGTGTCATAATAAAGTTCTCATTTGAAAAAAAAAATTATGTGCATGTAATTTTTATATCCAAACGCCCCTCGTATTGAATTTTTTTGACGTTTCCAAGGGTTAGTTGATCTTCTTAAAGATCATTGCACGATGGCGTCATCAACGCAGTTTTGACAGTTCAGGGAGCTTGTTTACGTGGACTTGGAATATTTTCGGTAAGATCGGTTTGAGATTTTGTGCTCTAGAATTTATTACGATTGAAGTTAAATTACCAGAAAACAGACACCAGTGCTTATTTTTACATTATTTCCTGAATCTAATCGCACAGAATCAGGAAAAAGCTAAGGAAAAATTTAGTTTGAGCGGTTCAAATTCTAACACCTTGTAGACCAGGTCCCTGAATTGTCAAAAAAGTGTAATACATTCCGTGCAATGATCTATGGATTTCAGTTGTCGGTCAGAAAGATTCAGTGCGAGTTATCTAAATAACCATGGATAATAGGGTGGCAAGCAAAACTATTCCCTTGCAGTTCCAAAAACGTGTTATTCGTGACATCGAGAGAGGTGAATTGCATCGCAAGATTGGTGAAAAGTATGGATACAGCAAAGCAGCGGTTACCAAACTTTTTGCAAAGTACAAAACCTATGGTTCAGTAGCTGATCGCCCAGGAAGGGGAAGGAAAAGTTGAACAGATGCCCGAACAGATGCGAGAATCATTCGAGAAATTAAGAAAATCCGAAGGTTACCCTCAGGGAGATCAAGGAAGTGATTCAACAACCGATCTCGGACTACTCTACTCTACGCAGAAGGATCACCGAACACGATATGAGGAGCAGGTTTTGTAAGAAGTTGTCTTTTATTAGCAAAGTCAACAAAGCGAAACGACTCAAATTTGCTCGGGAACATGCTGATAAACCTTAAGAATATTGGAAGACTGTTTTGTGGACTGATTAGTCCAAATTCGAGTTGCTCAACAGCAAAAAACGAGCTCGTGTATGGCGTGGACCTGGAGAGGCGCTTCATAATCGACATATCCAGGGCACAGTTAATCACGGTGGAGGGAACGTGATGGTGTGGGTGTTGGTGCTTTGGTAAACATCGATGATATTATGACAGCAGATTCCTACATCGACATATTGCGTAAGAATTTGGAGGTTTCGTTGGTTAAAACTGGGCTGGAAAACAAATTTGTGTTTCAGCAACATAATGACCCAAAACATACCGCGAAGAATTCAAAGGCATTCTTCCGTTCCTGCCGTATTAAACCTATGGAAGGGGCCCCACAGAGTCCAGATCTGAACCCAATAGAGAATCTGTGGGCCACCTTGAATTCCCGAGTTGATAAGACAGGATTTACCAACAAACATAACTATTTTCAAGCTCTTGAGAACGCCTGGGAAGATCTTGACCCACAACACCTGAAGAATCTGGTGGAGGGTATGCCGAAACGTTTGCAAAAACTGTTGAAGGCCATCGGAGGACACATCAACTACTGATCACTCAACAGTCTGGATCTACAACTTGTTTTTTTTAAAGAAAATAAAAAGTTTGTACTTTATTTTGTCATGCATAATTTCTAATATGGTTTGATCTTTCTTGAAGAAACAAATGAATTGGCAGGACAAGTGTTTTTTATGTACCAGACAAGAAAAGAAAATAATAAATATGCCATCAAAACAACAAAACATAGAAGCTCTCACTTATTTTACAGTTTGCTGCACAAAAAGGAGAAACTAGGGTAGGTGGGCACTTTTTTCTGGCGGTGACTGTAACTGTTTGACCAAATTTTGATCGAAACAACCTCTACTTCGAAAAAGTCATGAATCTGCCCTCAATTCCACCCATTGAAAATGTTGAGCAGTTGTTTAAAAGAAGTTCAAGAAGAATAGAATGGTGACTCGAAATGCAACATACACGAAGTGCTAGTGGAACAAAATGGCCCCTGAGGTTAGCCAACAGAGTCATATGAATAAACAACATTTTGATTTCATTGACTTGATTCCGAAAACAGTTCCATTTTTTTTCGTCCAGATATAAAATGACTCAAGCTTTAACCGACAATACGATATGCAAGAAGCATTGTTCATAATCAACCTACTAGATCACTTCGAACATTTTAAAACTCTTCATCGACCAAACTCAATGAATACGTAACTTCACTCCTAAGATAAAAAGCTACTGTTGCGTAACATGACACAATTTCATCCAAACAAATTATACCTTTTCATGTCACATAATACGCATTGATCACTGACTTCAAACAGCACCTACCAATCAACTTGCTGATTGTTTACATTGCACCGCTGTCAACGACGTACACACATCCTCACACACAAAGAAACACAGTCAAACAGGAAGCAGTTAAGTCAAAATTGGTGCGATTTTAATTTTGGCATCAACTTTAAAGCCACCCGACACGTGTCGAACAGTCGAACAATTCGAGGGTGCATTGGTTGCTTCTTCTCCCGTTCACACGGCGGAAGAGAAAGAGAGCCCGAAGAAAGCCGTTAAATTGGTGCCACCATGACACGTGACTTCCCAGTTTCCAGCTAGCGCCCCGAAATGAATAGAAGTCGTTTCGAATTAATGGCACGTCGTCCGTCGCTCGCCACTGTCGCAGTTATTCGATTTTCCCTGAATTTGAAACTTGAACAAATTAGAATTTATAATGACTGGAAGCGCGCAAATTAGAGGGCTTCTCGTTCCATCGCCCGGCTCAGCTTTTCTATGGTAATTGTCTTGCTTGAATTGTTTAACTGCGCCTAACTAGTTAGCGGTCAATGAGTAGGAGAGGCTTGCGTTCATTTGCCCTCTAAAAAATCAATAAACGACGAATCCAATTCTTTTGAAAATTACCATTGTTGCGTTGTTTACAGTTCTAACCCCTGTTTATAAACAGTAGCAGTAAAAAATCGGTTTCAGTACCACAACTATCGCGATCGAAGTAATCGCGTTTGAAAATTATCGGGCAATTTGTAACTGAATAGCAACGGGTAATTCTAGCTACTTTCGGCCGCCGAAAATAGAAAAGCAAACTTTCCTTCCGGCCGTTCCTGCTGCCCGTTCCAACGTCCAATAGGTAAGCACCTTTCGCTTCTTCGCTTCATTCATTCTCACTTGTTTACAAATTTAGACAAGTTGAATAATAAACGTACTGCGGTAATAAATAATGATAATTTGTTAGCTGCCAAGCTCAGATCAGCCAGCGTTTCCTCCTTCCTCTTCTACTGCTGGTGCTGCAAGATCTTTCCGGACCGGAACAACAGGCAAAGGTCTTGTTGTTCAGGTGAAAAGAGAAACAAATGGTAAATTACCTTGTTATTCTCGGCTCCTCCGCCGGGTTCGGGAGCTCGCTGATTAATTTCCCCCAACGGGAGAGCGTGGCATTCAATTGAAGAATTTTCTTCAATTTTAGATAATCGACTCCATTTTCATCATTAGCCCCGGAAAGCCATGGGTACGTGCCAAGAATGTATTGTTGTAGAGTTTTACTTCCGAAATCAGGGAAGAGAGAAAAAAAAGCGTATGAAAAAAGCGGTCAATTAATCCGGACCGGATGGTGATTGGCTGCTGCACCCGGCACCGGAGAGTAGAAGAGATTCGTTGATTAATTGAATGATTGGAGCCGTTAATTGGTCGGATTTGGAAAAAGGGGGCGGAAAATGAGCGGTGTTGGAAAAATTGTGATTGATTAAAGGGTTGCGAGGGAATGCGATGCTGCCAGGCAATTTGCAATGAGGAAAATATATACAAAAGAATAATTGGGAATATGCCGAGATTGGATAGACCTAGTTGCAAGTAGGAGAATAATTTTGAGTAGGCAACAATAGGGGTTTTAAATTAAACAAAAATGTGAACTTTTTCCATCTATATCGTTGACGGGTGTTCTTACTAGCACAAAAATAAATAGATCTGAACTATTTTTTCTCGATTTTTAAATAAAAAAAATTCTAATCGACATGAAGTTTTCAGAAGGACCAATGTCGCAAACGTAAACAATGGCTTCTTCCGCACATTTCTTGAAACTTCAAACTCGCCCAAGTAAACTACCACTTCTATTGTATAGGGGAACTCCTCTTCTGAGAATTCAATATGATTAAGTTAGCATTCTCGAGAAATTTGCGGAAGAAGCCGTTTGCGACATTGGCCCTTATTGAAACTCCATGTCGTTATAACTTTTATTTTTACAACTAGCATGAAGCTCACAAAGTGACATTTCGACAAAAAATTTCATTAGGGCTTCTTCCGCGAATTTGTCGTCATTGAAAACTCGCCTCAACAATCCACCACGGTTATTTCGAAGAGGAAGAGTTCACTTATCCGATAGAATTGGAAGCTTACATGGGTAGCCTTTGTGTCACTAGAAATTTACGGAAGAAGCCATTGTCTACGTTTTTCAGTTAGGTCCTAATGAAAGATCTTTGTCGATTTATGTAATGTGACAGCAACCTGGCCTGTCGGAATAGGCAACGAATTTTTGACGTTTAAGACAGGGGGCAATCATTTCGTTGTAGCTCACATGAATTTCAGTATCAATGAGATGAATATATGGATAGGATAAATGCATCAATCTGTTCTTTCTTAAATTCAACACTTTCATATGTGCGCATCGTCACGTCATTATAAGATACGTGGACAAGTGTCAAAGAGTTGGTGCTGAAGAAGCTTTCCGGTAAGGCACTCCGCTTCCTGGCGGGAATCTTCAATAGATGCTTCCAGTTGAACCACTTTCCGATGGGAGGAAGGTAGGGAAAGTTCCTATCCTGATATCCAGCTAACGCCCTATCACGCTTCTGTCAGCGGTCAGCAAGACATTCGAGCGGTTCTTCCCACAGCGTCTAATGGTGCACATCGAGGAGCACCAAATCATCGTGCCAGAACAATTCGGCTTTAGACAAGGACACTCCACCGTCCACCAGCTGGTCCGTGTATAGAACATCGTCCACCGAAACGAGGCGCTATCGACCAATACGGTGATGGTCCTGCTGGACGTGGAGAAGGCATTTGACAACGTGTGGCACGACGGCCTGACCCACAAGCTGGTGCAAGCGAACTTCCCGGACTACCTGACAAAGATGGTAAGAAACTATCTAACCGACCGTTCGTTCAGAATCCACATACCAGGTGCGGCTTCCGAGCTTCGTTCGATCCCGGCCGGTGTGCCCCAAGGTAGCCTTATGGGCCCAATCCTCTACAACTTGTACACATCCATCAGACGTACCACACCTTCCTACTGGCTGCACTCTGGCGCTGTACGCGGATGACAGCGCAATCATGGCCAACGGACGAATGCCCAAAAATTACAGATCCCGGTTGCAACGAAGGGGTAACCGGATACGTGTCGTACCTCAGCAACTGGAAAAACAAGGTCAACGAAGCCAAAAGCCAAGCCATCCTGTTCCGACATTGACCATCACCAAGGCTGCTACCACCTGCTGACTGCTTCATCCGAGTCAACGGCCAACCGGTTGAGTGGTCGAATGAAGTTTATCTACTACAAGCAACTGTACCGCACCCACACCGAAAATCTGAAAAACAGGTACATCGGACTATTTAAGTCGCTGTATCCCCTGATTTCCCGACGATCCCGGTTGTCACGGCGGAACAAACTGGGAGTACACAACGCGATCATCGCTCCGGTGGTCAACTACGCTATGCCTGTGTGGGGAACGTGTGCTGAGACCCACAAGAAAAAGCTGCAAGTGGTCCAAAATCGGCTGCTGAGGACAATTTTGGACGCCCCGTACGACACGAGGATACGTGATCTTCATCGCGCCGCAGAGTGCAAAACTATTCAGACCCGTATCGATGAGTCAATCGAGAGTTCCATCACGAGTGCTGCGGCTCCGAGCACCCGCTCATCTGAGCGCTGGTAAATTAGGTTATCAAATTATAGGGTAAAAATGCTAATAAGTTAAAAATCAACGCTGATAGTTATATAAGAAAAACATATGGGAAAACATACTAACGTACGCATTACAATGTAGAATTTAACACCAAAGGATGAAAAGTTTTTGCTAGAACACTTGAAAACATGACATGTCAGAAACACAAAAAGACAAAATAAATGAAATTAAATCGTTAAAAAGAAAAATCAGAAGAAGAATTAGTATCTTCCATCTTCTTTTCAATTTCTAGTTACAGGTATTCCATAAACAGCTCAAACCTCTGGAAAAAAATCGTCAAAGAGTTACTTGATTTGTTCTGCCATGCCTGTCTGGCCTTGGCATTGATCGATTTGTTTTGATGGGCCATATTTCGATAAAGATTTTTCATGATGGCCTAACTGACAAACGTTAACAATGGCTTCATCTGTAAATATCTGGTCATACAAAATCTACTTATACAAGCTTCCAATTCAGAACGTCCATTAATTACGTCACGCAAAAATTGACTTTTATACAACCCCCTCACCCTTGTCACGTTTTTTGTATGGACCTTCAATTTTTTTGTACACCCCCTCCTTACTGCGTGACATAATTAATGGACCTGCCCTTCTATCAAATAAGAACTCTTGTTCTTCAAAATGGCTGCGGTAAATTAGTGACGCCAAGTTTCCAAGGTTGACCAATTCTAAGAAGAGGCAATTGGTTACTTTTGTCAGGTGGACGATGGCTGCCGCGGCAGAACATTAAAGTCGTTGTCTTTACACGCGTTGAATTCAGACGCCACAACCTAACATTGAGCTACTAAAGCGTGCATTAAAACTAAGCGACCAAATGTTCCGGTTTTCAATACAATTACCCTGCCACCCTGGTCGGTACTCCGGTAAGTGGCTATATAAACTAGTTGCCAATATACTATGAAAATTCAACAGCAACTTCGATCTATGGTTTGTTCGTAACGCCTGCTCCATCCGAGCCTAAAAAAGTCGGCAAAAGTCATGTCGGCCAAATTCGATCGCGGAAACATCTGCAAGATTCTTGCACTTCTAAAGAACGGAGAGTCCGTCGAGCGTTCAACCTTTTTCAACGACCGGAGGATTCAACAGAAGCTCAAACGGCAGAAGGCGTAAGGCAAAGTGGTCACTTCTTTCCGTGCGTTGGGCTGGGAGCTCGGTGTGACGGTCCCGCCAGACGGTCAAGAAATATTCGTCCAAAATGGGTATCCACAAGCGGAAGCTTCAGTCCAAGCCAGCCGTGTCGGAGTACCAAACGGAAACCCAGAAACGACGGCCGAAGATTCTGGCCAAAGAGATCTTCCCAGCGAAGCGGAGCATGGTGGTCGTTATGCACGACCAGACGTACCTCACGTTGGATGGCAACGACCAGCAAAGGCAAAGGCTAGTTTAACTCCCCGACATAAAAGATTAGCCACGAAAGGGAAGTACATAGCGCACATGAAGATTCCAGTGAAGGTGTTGCTGTAGCTCACAATCAGTAAAAAGGGGATGTCACGTACCCACTTCTTCTTGTCAGAGCTGGCAGTCAACGGCGAGATCTACAGTACGAAGTGGCTCCCAGAAGTTACCACCTTCATATAAAAGTACCACAAGTATGACGAAGTGTTGTTTAGGCCGGATCCAGCGTCTGCCCACTACTCGAAGTGGGCGCTGGAGGAATTGGAGCGGATGGACATTCCGGCGATGAACAAGCATGCCCTACCTAGTTGACCGATCCTTTTCAAACGTTCAGACAATAAAATACAACTCATAAGTAGACTTTGGCTCTCATTATTTCATTTAACTTCAAAACCACAACCTTACGCTCGCACCTTACGCTTAACTCCACTCATAAGGTTGTGTACAACATCTGGCTGCAGCTTTTATGTACGGAAACCCACTTTTTCTTCATGTCTTCCTCAGATTTGACCTCCTTGGGATGCTTTCGTAGTGCTCTGCTTCATAATAGCCCAGTATTTTTCGATGGGCCTTAGTTCCGCTGCATTGAAGGGGTCCATGCCCTTGGGTACGAATATGACCCCGTTGGCTTCGTACCACTCCAGGGCCACATTTATGAGGACATTGGTTATGTTTATTTGGTGTGTTTATTTTGATTCGCTGTTTTTATTGACTGTTATTATTTACTGTTTTATCTGTGTAATCGCTCGTGATAATAACATCAGAATACCGTTTCGAACGTCTTTCGACCTATACTCGCGCGCGATAGTGAAAATTCGAACATTATCGTCGTGATTTGCTGTTTTGTTCATGTGAGTGCATTGTTGTGGTATTGCAAGTGAAACCGTGGAATCTTTGTCTTCTTACCCACCACCACGCATTATTTTTTCGACCACTGCGCTATCTGGAAGATTTTTCTGGCAGGAATTGCTTGCAGGCTCACGCATGCAAGGCTCTTTATGATTGCATACCCAAAGGCAATTCATCGTTTTTCACCACGCTACGCTTTTTGATTGCATAACAAAGGCAATTCAACTTTTTTTTTTCACCACGAGAACGCTTTGCGATAATTTATTGATCGTACTACTAGCTACAAAATGAATAGCACGTGCAAATCCTGTGAAAGCGAGATTTCTGAAATGAAACTCACCTGCCAAGGATTTTGTAATGCCGAATATCATCATCGATGCGGCGGGATTTCTACATCTGTTTTGGATGAAATCAGCAAATATCATCAGTTATTTTGGCTCTGCAAATCGTGCTCAACTCTGATGAGAGATATGCGTGTTCGCAGCTCAATTCGATTCGCCTACGAATCTGGCCAAGAAGTTGTTCTCAGCAAGCATAACGAAATCGTCGAAAACCTTAAGATGGAAATCATGAACGAGCTGAAAACCGAAATACGGAACAACTTTACTGCGCTAATCAACTCCAACTCATTAACGCCGAGGTCTTCAAAGCGCACCGAAAATGCTAATGTTTCCGTTCGTCGTCGACTTTTCGGCAGACCAGAATCGAAAAAGCCTCCACAAGAACCTCTCATGTGTGGCTCAGCCGAATAAGTATCCCCATCACTCGACAATTTGGCGGCCGTAAATCAAGCTTCGAGTAAAAAACTTTTGGCAATACCTGTCACGAATTTCCCGCAATGTAACCGTCGAGCAGGTACGAGGCTTAGCAACGAAACGCCTTGGCACCAACGACGTTGAGGTTTTACGATTAGTAGCCAACGGAAAGGACGTCACCCAAAGAAAATTGCTGGTTTTATCATGGTTTTATAGCATTCTTGAAGTCTAATTCATGCTCTTCAGAACCCTCATAAAACCAAAATTGTTACTTGGGCAGCTCTATGTCTTTCATCCTTCAAAATTCAAAATTCAAAATTGGACTGAGTGCAGAGCTGAAGGAAAAAGCTCTCTCATCATCAACGTGGCCGAAAGGTATCTACTTCCGGGAATTCAAGGATAGCAGATCAGCCGCAAATTTTTGGAAACCTTCTCAAACTCCGACTCTTGCATCACGGGGGAACCGTACGTCCCGAACTGTTCAGTCGGCGTCGGGAGATGGCACCATGGAGGAGGAATAACTAAACCGCGACGCGCAGTAATCAGTACCATGGAGACCTCTTCTCAGTTCGACACAGTCCCGCCTTTTGCTGTCGTCGTTCATCGTAGTCGTCGCGGTCCTGATGTTGTTTCTGACGAAGAGGTTCTCCAAACTGAGAATTCAGGCAAGTACCCGCAATTTGTAGAACGTACTCTTCCTGATGAATCTTCCGATTCCAGCGTTCTTTCTCCTGCCGATGCTTCTACTAGACCGCTGTTATCAACGTCCACCAACCCGCTACACACCTGTTATTTCACCCAAGCTCGTCATCAACATTCATCGACCGTAACTTCAACCGGTTTGGGACGCACGTCACAAAGCAGTATGGAAGCCCTGAACCCTCCTAGCTCAGCTGTGCCCAATGCTAGTCTCAACGATGTTCCAAATGCTAGTTCCAGCCATCAAAGTCGTCCCGGCCCTGGGTCTAGTGATGGGGACAGGGCTCTCTAAGCTGCCATCTATGGCAAGTATCCTTTACCTAATGACGTTGCTCGGGCTGATGCTGCCTCACCTTTCAGATCGCTGCCTGCCGAAGCCTCTGCCCCCTCATTGACAGCCCTTCTGTACTACCAGAACGTAGGTGGTATCAACAGTTCGCTCGCCGAGTACCAGCTGGCATGCAGTGACGCGTGCTACGATGTTTACGCCTTCACGGAAACCTGGCTTAATATAAACACATCATCGAAGCAACTGTTCGACGACACGTATAATGTCTACCGGCTAGACCGATCGTCGCTCAATAGCAACAAGAAATCTGGTGGTGGAGTTCTTCTTGCCGTGCGCTCAAAATTCAAATCTCGACTTCCTGAAGCCTCCAGAAGACTCAACGGTTGAACATCTTTGGGTGGCGATATCCACTAAAACCGGGACTCTGTTTATTTGCGTGGTCTATATTCCCCCCGATCGTGTTAGCGACAGAAGTCTTATCGAAAAGCACGCTCTTTCTTTGGATTGGATCGTGTCTCAAATGGGACCCAGCGACAATATCGTCATCGTGGGAGATTTTAACCTCAGCACGATTTCATGGAACATCGATACTAACGGCTTCCGCTATCCAGACAATTCCTGTTCGTCATTCAGACCGGCTTCTCTTCCTTGCTTGACGCTTACTCTACCGCCAGACTTCGGCAAATTAATGGCATTCCTAACGCAAATAACCGTTTGCTGGATCTTTGTTTCATCAGCGAAGAATATGGCCAAAGATGTTCCGTTCTTCAAGCTCCGACACCGCTTGTGAAAAGCTGCAGAAATCATTCCCCTCTGCTTCTGACACTGGAATTTAAACCTAAGTACAGCTTCCATGACGACATCGAAAAAGTTTATTATGACTTCGTCCATGCTGATTTTGAGCAAATGAACAATTTTTTCGCCGGCGTGAATTGGAACACGACACTTGCAAACGGGGATGCGAATTTTGCTGCTTCGACTATGTGTAGTATTTTGCTGTACGCCGTTGATCAATTCGTGCCTAAGAAACTCAACCGTAAGCCTCCCAAACCTGCTTGGTCTAATTCCGATCTCAAACATTTGAAACGTGTTAAAAGGGCTGCTCTTAGGAAACACAGCATATATCGCACCGATTCAACGAGGACAATCTATGCACGCGCCAACGACAATTACAAACACCTCAATAACCGCTTATACAACTCGCATCAGTCTCGATTGCAGAGTCGGCTCAAAACGAAACCGAAAAGCTTTTGGCGGTTCGTGAATGAACAACGGAAGGAAAACTGTTTACCCTCCAATATGAGACTGACGGCATAAATGAAGCTGACTCTGTCGCGGATATCGCCAACTTGTTCCGTAATCAGTTCAGTAGTGTCTTCTGTGAGGAAACTCTGGATGCCGAGGGCCTCGAAGCTGCTACCAGCAATGTTCCCCGCTTATCTGTATTTGGCTCTGCTTTCACTATCCATAGTGATATGGTAGTTTCAGCCGGAAGCAGATGAAAAATTCAACTGGATGCGGTCCTGATGGTATTCCTTCAATTGTTCTGAAACGTTGCCTTAACACACTCGCTGCACCCTTGGCTACGGTTTTCAATTTGTCATTAACTTCCGGTGTGTTTCCCGAATGCTGGAAAGAGTCGTTTGTTTTTCCAATACACAAAAAGGGATGCAAACGATCCGTCGCCAACTATCGTGGAATTGCTGCACTAAGTGCTGTATCTAAGCTATTCGAACTGATTGTTCTCCAAAGGCTGGTCCATGACTATTCACACACTATTTCTTCTGACCAACACGGTTTTATGCCCAAGCGCTCAACGGCGACCAACCTTACCGTATTTACATCGTTCATCATCCGTGAAATGGAACGCGGTCATCAAGTAGACGCCATATACACAGATCTCTCTGCGGCCTTTGATAAAATGAACCATCAGATTGCAATTTCCAAATACGACAAAATGGGGTTCACGATCAATTGTTGAACTGGCTCCGCTCATACCTGACTGGGAGATCTATGTCTGTGAAGATTTCAGATTATGCCTCGTCCAGCTTTTCAGTGACATCCGGCGTTCCACAAGGCAGCCACCTTGGTCCATTCCTTTTCCTTTTATACATGAACGACGTGAACTTGGTCCTCAGATGCCTGAAATTATCCTACGCGGACGACCTAAAACTGTACTACGTCATAAAATGTCCAGAAGACGCCCAATTTCTTCAGCAGGAACTACAAGTGTTCGACGACTGGTGCCGGATCAACAGAATGTCCTTAAATGTATCCAAATGCTCGACTATCTCTTTTGGCCGAAAACGTGTGATGTATCTCCACGACTACATCCTTCGAGGAACGCGCTTAAAACGTGAAACAACAGTAAAGGATCTGGGAGTAATGCTAGACACCAAACTGTCATTCGAGAACCACATTGCCTATATAGTTTCTAAAGCCTCATCGCAGCTAGATTCATCTTCCGCTTCGCAAAAAACTTCAAAGATGTTTATTGTCTGAAGACACTGTACTGCTCTTTGGTTCGTCCTTTTTGGAGTACTGCGCTGTCGTTTGGTCCCTTTCTACCAAAAATGCAGTCCAGAGGATCGAAGCCGTTCAGCGGAAGTTTATACGCTTTGCTTTACGACATCTTCGTTGGCATAGACCTCGCAGATTGCCAGCTACGAAAGCCGGTGTAAGCTCATTAAGCTGGAGTTGTTGGAAGGGAGGCGTATGGTGGCCAAAGCGTGTTTCGTTGGTGACCTTCTTCAGGGAAACATCGACTGTTCCACTACAGTGAACTTCACGTGGCGAACCTGCTCTAAGGAAGACGAAAACAGTACCATCGGCCGGAAAAGTAATGGACCCCTTTTTTCTAGGATTTGCGAGGCATCATCTTTACCGACTATTTGGAGAAGGGAAGCACAAGCTGCCCGGTGATACTTTGCTGATTTATTAGACAGATTCGATGCTGGATTGAAGAAATGACCCCACTCATCAGCAAAGCTGGTTGAATTTCGCTACGTATTGCTGCTTCATCTACCATATTCTCCAGATTCGGCCCCATGTGATTTCTTCTTGTTGACAAACGTGAACAAATGTCGAGAAACGAAAAAACGCGGAAGTCGTTGCCGCAGCTGAAGCCTAATTTTGCGGAATTCAATAAGCTTGAAATGCTCAAGAAGAAGATATATTTTGGATGTGTTGAAAAAGTTAGAATATCACTTGACAAAATAGATCGAGTTGAAAGGAGACTATATTGAAAAAAAAACAACGAAGAGGGGAAAAAAATACGTTTTCTTGCCTAAAGGGTGTCCAGAGTTAAATTGCATCACTTTCAATAAACTGTAACATTTCGCCCTTTGGGTTGCTTTCAACGAAATTTTGGGTGAAATGACCTCAGCGTATATTGTTTACACTGCGTGAGTTTCATTGTGAAATGTGTCGTAGTTTCGAAAATGGAGTCGAAGGAACAGCAATTGCGCGAGAACATCCTGCACACGCACCTCGACAACCCACTTCTTTCGCATCGGAAAGATGTTGAAAATTTGCCAGTCTACAGTGTCTCGTGTCATAAAACGTTTCGGGGAACGTTTAACTGCCGAAAAAGTGTTCCGTACTGTGTGAAGGATCACAAGCAAGTGGTTGCTGGCTTTAAACTCAAACCCAACTGTTCCGTTCGGGATGTCGCGAAAAATATATACTTGACCAAGAGATTCGTGCAAAAAGCCACGAAGCCGAGCCGAGCTCCATTTATTCAAAGTTCAGTAGGCTCCAAACCGTACTGAAAAACAGAACAGGACAGCTAAAACACGTGCGTGTAAGCTGTACACACAAATGTTGACGAAACCACACTGCTGCATCATGGATGATGAAACACACGTAAAAGCGGACATCAAACAAATTCCCGGCAACCAGTATGTGACTGTTTCTCAAAGTACACAACGTTCCTACAAATTTTAGCCGAACCTAGCCTCTTGTCACTACCTCATGGATGTTCTGGAGTGATACAAGACGAATGGTGTCAATTGCGTGCCGAAGGATCCTAATCCCCCCAAACTCTCCAGAGTTGCGGCTAATTGAAAAATATTGGGCTACAATGAACTTCGTAAGCATCCTAAAATTGTCACTACAGAACAGGGAATGTTGAAGTCATGGTTGAAAGCGGAAAAAAAAATGTCGGATCAAGCGTTCTACAAAATCTTATGCGTGGTATTAAGAAGAAAGGTCGGGCTTTTGGATTTGGTAAAAAAAGTGAAATAAAATCAACTAGACAAAGATTATACATAGTTTTTATTCCCTGAATGTTTCATGACAATCGGTTGAGTGATTTTTTTTAAGACGAGTTTAAAGTGATGCAATTTAACTGTGGACACCCTTTAACACAGGTACTTATTATACCGCCCTCATGGAAAGAAAAATATGTAGATAACTTATTTTCGATACAGTCCTTTAAGTAACAAATTTAAGTTCACCCATTTTTAAATTTAAAAATGAGTAGCTGTAGAACAGCGTGTAACTTATTTGACAGTTCAGTTAGTTTGTTTACAATATGTTATCATTTAGGACGGTCAAAATGAATAACATTTTCATTGTTTTGCTATCGAATTCCCATAGTAATCACGAATTGCTCAGTTCAATATTCCTATTTTTTAAATTCAGCCCTTATGTAATTCTGTGATTGCCTATTTTGTTTTTCATCAATCAATGCATCTGCTTGCAAATCGGAACCCATCTTAATCCAACCCGTGCCGAAACAAACGATCGAATTACGGTCAAACATGCGCGCGTCAGTGGATTGAGCATCTCCGCTATTAATCCATCATCCGTGCGAAGCCAGATCGTCTCTCTCGTGTCTTCAGCTAATAATCCAACTTGCAAATTTGCAGCGCGTTTTGATTCGATTTGCATTTCTAATTGTACCCCGTGCTATTCCGGTTCTCGGTCTTTAATTATCCAGATTAATTAATTTAATGATGTTGCCTCTTTACGACTGGCAAAAAAATGAGTGCGGAGAGCACGCCGCGCATTACTAACGTAAGGAGGTTTGCGCGTTGCACTGAATGTTTATAGTTGTATTTTAGAGTCAACACTTATAAATTTAAGGTTTAATATGAAATGTCCTATGTGCACCTCATGATTGTCATCAACTCCGGAACAGTAGCGCAGAACTTTTAGTTTATTTTGTTTTGGCACTCATAGCCGCACCGTCATGTAGGATCTAACGTCTAATATGGTAAGTTCGGTGTAATTTTATTGACGCCATAAATTTGTTTGACAGTCTGAGTTTTCACCCCATTCACATGTGATTTAATTAGCACATAAGAGTGAATGTTCCGCACCATCCTTGTTAGAATAATTGCAATCCAAGTATTGGCAGGCTCAACCAAATGATGAGAGGGTACTCATTTTTTTTTTTTCACTCGTCTTGCTTGGCGCTAATTGTGGCTAATCACGGTTCATCACCGAAAACTGTGGCGGCAGCCTTGTTGCCATCGATGGCGTGACGAGCAACTTCTCCTACTATATCATCATCATCAACAACAAATAGTGTACGAATTTGAATTTGATACTCTATTAAGCTCATTGAACGCGATCAATTAGCAAAGTGGAAGAATGCAATTGTGTGGGCATTCGTGATTGATGAATTGCCCGAAGCTTCTAATTTTCGTCTTAAATTTATGCATCGATGAAATAGAAAATTGACTAATTGGTCACGGCATCGAACTGGAGGACGCCTAACTGTTTGCTTTATGCGCAATTAAAGTCAGGTTTGGTTTACGTGGAATTAGTATGAGCGTTCTAAACTGGGTCGAGCGTAATTAGATGTTGAAATTATTCCACTTTCACATTTTTATGCTTACCCAAAACATAATTGCCTTGTTGCGCTAAATATGCAAAATAGTGAATGAGAAGGAACATAATTTCATGCTGAAACTCTAACTGATCCTGTAGCATAGGGCATAATATAGTTATAATTCTTAGTTACTGTTGTTTACTTTACTTCCAGAGAGGCATTGACATACCTATAAATCAAAAGTAAAAGGGAAGAAATTTACCCTTTTTTTAGATGTTGAACTCCCAGTAATAATGAATGAACATAGTATGAACAAGAGCATGATTGGTCGAAGTTGCCGCGCCGTTATAGCCGGATTAGGAATGTATCGAAAATAAGCTATTCACGTAAATTTGCGTTGTACGCGTGTATTTGTGATGGTTTTAAGGTGTTCATCATAGTATGCTGTGCGTTTGGCTGAAATTATTCATTTGTTTGCACGGTTTGAATTCTTCGTTTCCAAAATGTCGCGCATTTAAAAAGACGTGAAGATTTGGGTATTGAACACATGGCTACGGGAAAACGGTGTAACAGCAGACAGACGTTTATTCTCATAAATCTATTTTCATTTTTGTTTTGTAAATTTTCAAATCAAAACACATTGAAGCGCCTTATATGCGAGCGCCGCCTAGACAACTTATTGTTAGTTTAAAACTGTCAGATTCACTAATCATCTCAACAACCACGTTATTTACCACCCACCAAACCTGAAAACAAAACAATAACAATCGACGTAAATCTTCCGCACCGGAATTATTGGTTTATTGTTTGGTGTAGTGTTGCGTATCAATTATCATTGGAACGTCTCGCTATCTACATCAAAGAAGCTCTAATGCAAGTAAACAATGCCAAACAGATCATATTCAAGCAGCATTTTCTTTCCAGGTTATGTTTTGCGCAGAGGCTGAACATCTTGACAAATAAGCCGAGTTTCACGTACCCTCTCCAAAATTGTAGATGTCGCACCAGTAGCGTTTGTTTACCCATCTTCAGGGTCATCCTTTACAAAGGGAACTTTTTTTTACCATTGAAAATCATGTTTTCGTTTCTTCTTTAATGGATGCAAAAAAACACCAAACTAATTTCTAACGCAACATTTCAATAGGCTGTATGTGTACAAAGGGTTCAAATTCAATACCAAAATGGATCAATTATGAACTGGAAACAATTATGTTTATTATTTGATTGTGAATATGATTGACCGCATACACAAATATTGGATGGCCATGTGCAGTTTGTAGCTAGGGTGGCTGTTGATTAATGATTAAGGTGTCAGCGTCATATTTGACAATTATGCGAACTGGAAGAGCCGTTTCAATCGGTAGAGGCAGGTAAAATGGATAAACAACAACAATAAATCGAACCCGTTAATGGGTGTAAACGCCGCTTAGCGTGGGTCAATTGTTTTTCTCTTTCTTTTCCAATGAATGATTACATGTTTACATGCCAACAAACACCCTCTTCTACCTCACCAATACAAACTTCATAGATATTTGCCGATTGAAAAAAAAAACTTATCGTTTTGTGTTTGTATGGGTGATATCAACGAAATCCAAGCATCAGTCATCGCCATTTCATTCAAAGCGTTGGTCGTAATCGACCTATTTGTTTGAAACGAATGAAATTCAATTGGGTTTGGTGATTTTTTTTATCAATTGAGCGAACAGTTGACGACACGGATTTGAGTTTTATTTTCACATAGTAATATCGTTATCACAGCAATTTTATCTAACCGTAGAATAAAAGTGTACATAGCCAAACCTGTAAATAGTAGATTAAGTGTATGTATAAGCATAGTGTTAGTTTATTTTTTAAATATTGAATTTCTTCATAACTACCTATAATATTGAAAAGCACAAACGGAAATGCGGTGCGTAATAAAACAGTGTAAAAAGAACCTTTCTGTTTCAACAAGCAGTGGAGGTGTTAGCAGCCATCGGTAAGAAAAAAAAACATTTTGCTTACATACACTGATCTGTGAATAAATCTTTAGATTTCCAAGGGATAGTAACGTCAAAAGAAGATGGATTAAAGCAATCTTAATATTCACTGGCCAGCATATTGATTTTAAATTTGCCGAAAAATTGAGAATTTGCAGTGCTCATTTTTCGGAAGCTGATACCAAGTCAGAAGCAAACAAACGTGTTTTACACAAGGATGCTGTGCCTACGATTTTCGAAAAATCTAAGTCTGATGAGACGTAAGTCAAAATTCATGATTAAAAATAATGACAATAATAAATTCCTTGTGCTTTTAAAAATTGTAGCAGTGAACTGGAGGTTTTGAAATGTCGAATTCGAAAAAGTATGATAGCATGATGTGTATTTTGATCTAGTATATTAAGTAATCGTCTTTGAATAATACAGGCAAAAACGTGAAAACATTGAGAAAAAACATAATGTTACTCCAACAGAAGCATTGGAAGCGATACCACGACTTCTAAGAGGAAGAGAAAGGGATATGAAAGCTAAGAACAGATGGAAACAAAAATGTAAGCGCCTTCAAAAGCGTGTGGACTCGTTAGAACAAGGTATTGTTAAAGCGAGAAACTGTAACATGATTTCTCAAAGTGCGTCTGATCATTTGAAGGTATTTATATATTTTCAGTTTTCATTTATCGTATTCAAGTTTTCATTACTATCAAGTTTATTCCGTTTACAAGATTCATTGCGGAAACAATTCCTTGTTGGAAGAGTTGACTTCGAAGCAAGGAAAAGGTCACGAATATAGCGATGAGTTAAAATGCTTTGCAGTTACTCTTAATTATTATTCTCCGCGAGCCTATAAATTTGTCAGGCAATCCTTTGATCTGCAGCTACCACATCCTCGTACCATTAGTCGATGGTACCAATCTGTGGATGGAGAACCAGGAATCACTTCTGAAGCAATGGCTGCTCTTCAAGTGCTGGCTGCTGAGTGCAAAGGACAAGGCGAACGCTTGTTGGTTTGCTTAATGATGGATGAAATTTCGATCCGGAAACAGATGGAATGGAACCACCAAACGAAAAAATTGAAGGAGCTGTTCAGTTTGCCGGATTCATTCCAGAGCGATCAGATGAGATGCCTATGGCAAAGGAAGCATTGGTATTCATGATAACAGGAGTGAAGAAAGCTTTTAAAATCCCAGTGGCTTATTTCTTTGTGGATTCTCTGGACACAGAACAAAAAGCTGGTCTCATCAAAACGATTTTGGTAAGCCTCCATGAAATTGGAGTAACTGTTATTGCATTTACGTTTGACGGTCTCAATACCAATATAAGTACTGCTAACGCGCTAGGAGCATCCCTGAGATGTGATGGGAACTTCAAGACTCACTTCTGCCACCCAATTACGCAGGAGCCAATATTTGTAATTTTGGATGTATGTCACATGCTAAAGTTGGTTCGCAACACTCTAGCTTCGAAAACAGAGATAAGGACCAAGACAGGATGCGTACTATGGAATTTTTTTACAATGCTGAATGATCTACAAAACTTAAGGGGCTTGAAACTCACGAAGCTGTCAAATAAGCACGTGAAATTTCAAAACGAAAAAATGCGCGTTGACTTAGCTGCACAAACGCTGAGCCGAACTGTTGCTGAGGCATTGACACAGCTGAAATCATCACGGAGTGATTTCAAAAACTGCGACGAGACTGTTGAATTTGTCACTTTAATCAATGACTTGTTTGATGTATTCAACTGCAAACACCGGCACGCCAAAGGCTTCAAACGACCAATGGGCCAACAAAGCATCTCATGCTATCGAACCTTTTTCAAAAAAGCCCAACAATACATTAAGGAGCTGAAAATACAACAAGAAAGACAAGGTAAAATAATTTGGACAAATTTAATTAACACGATCAACAAAACCGGTTTTGTCTGGTTTCTGGTTGCAATCAAAAGTTTTTCTGATATGTACGAACATCATGTGGAGCTGCTAGGTGAATTGCAGGAGATATTCTGTTATAGGTTTAGCCAAGACCATCTAGAAACTTTCTTCTCAGCAATACGTTCCAAAGGAGGAAACAACAATAACCCAACTGAAATTCAATTCAAAGCTGCCTACAAACGTCTTATCGTGAACAATCAAGTTTCTACATCAGCACGTGCAAACTGCATAAATTTTGATGAGGTAACAATGCTACATGCAGATGAAAAAAACAAATTTCTCCTCGATTCTTTCACTAAAGCAAGAATTGAACCTTTGATAACATCGGTAGGATCATTGAACATGAAAATTAATCGTACGATAAGAACAGTTGATGATAGCGATGATAGCCTCCGACAGCATGCTTAATCATATTCTGCGGCATATGTTCAGAGAAGATTGCTGCAGAATATCAAATGCGAAGATTGCCTGAACGAACTTTGCAATGGATCTGGCAACTTAGGAGTGCACGCAGATATTTTACTGGTGTGCAAAATAGCAGAATTTGAGCTGAAGCTTGTCACCAACGGAAAAGATAACTTTAATGTGGGGAAATACTACGATTCCTTAATGAATCAAACACTTTTTCGAATATCGAATGATGCACCGGAAGCTTTTTCAGTACTGTCAGAACACATATTGGATCAGAGTGCTTTGAATAATCATCGAAATTTGTTGCTGAAGTTGTGTGTTGATTTTTTTTTAAAGTTTCGCATGGAGCAATATGCGAAAACCTATAACAGTTCGAAGCAATCCATTCGAAAAAAGCTTACTAAACTCATCTTGTTCCGCAATGAATAAGTTGACGCGATGAGCTTATTTTTAATATGAATAAAAAAAAAATAAATAAATTTTTGAAATACGACCTTTTATATATTGTATATATATAAATATATATATATATATAAATATATATATATATATATATATATATATATATATATATATATTACTTCAAAAAAATAATAAAAAATAAATTAGGTAATAAAAAAAATGTCTGAATTCATTTTTTGAAATACGACGTTTTCACATGTTACTTCCAGATAATCTAGTTTTGACAGAACCAGAGCACCACAAAATTTCGGGTACACTTATCGAATACTAAAGCTGTCATATTGTCATGCCTGTGATCGAATATAAGCTATCCACATACATTTGCGTTGTACGCATGTATTTGTGATGGTTTTTTATGCTCTGAACACTGCATGTTGTGCGTTTGACTGTCAGTTTTCTTTTGTTTACTTGTTTGTTCAGTTCAAATTCTGCGTTTTCAAAATGTCGCGTATTGAAAAGGAAGTGAAAATTAAGGTTCTGGACACATGGCTAAGTGAAGAGGGTATTACCATCATTAATAAGTTTGGGGAACACTATTCTTTGGATGAGCTACCAGGAAGAGGCAGAAAAAACGGTTCTTCCGACCCGAAACTGGAGCAGAAAGTCGTATCTCTAATCATGAAGAACAAATCAATGTCAATACGTGATTTTTCAAAAAAAAGCAGGAACGAGGGTCGGAATGATCCAGCGTATCAAGAGGCGAAACCACCTGAAGACCTACAAGAAGCAGAAAATCTCGAAACAAAGTGCAGAACAGAAGAAGCGAGCAGCAACAAGGGCCCGGAAATTGTATTCGCGTCTTTTGCAGCGTCCAGATGCATGCGTTTTGATGGACGATGAAACCTACGTAAAGGAGAGCTCAAAAACCTTTCCAGGTCCACAATACTTTACTGCCGTCGTTGGGGAGGATGTGAGCGATGCGGACAGGTCGATTCAAGTGGAGAAATTCGGTCGAAAGGTACTGGTATGGCAAGCAATATGTTCCTGTGGTTTGAAGTCAACCATTTTTTACACTACCGGAACTATAAATGCGGAAATCTATCGATCTGAGTGTCTCCAGAAGAGATTGTTGCCTTTATATAAGAAGCATAGTACACCTCCACTGTTTTGGCCGGATTTAGCGTCGGCTCACTATGCCAAAACCACTCTCAATTGGCTTGCGGAAAAGGGTATAGATTTCGTTGAGAAAATATCAATCCACCAAATTGCCCTCAGCTTCGACCCATCGAACGTTACTGGGCAATCGTGAAGAGGGTCTTCAAGAAGACTGCTAAGACAGCTGGGAACATGCAGGAGTTCAAAAAAATTTGGGCTCAAGCGTCCAAAAAATGCGATGCATCACTTGTCCGGAACTTGATGAAGCGCATTCGATCCAAAGTTCAAAAATTCGTGAAGGAATAACTTAAATTTTATCCGGTCTTCATTATGTTCAACTTTAACCTCGTACAATAAAGGATCAAATTTTTGTATGAATAAAATATCGGGTTTCAACATAATTTGAAAGAAAGTTTGTGGATACCTTATTTTCTATACACTCCTTACCTGTTCTGTAGTCACATCTTTAGGATGCTTACGAAGTTTGTGCTTCATTATAGCCCAATATTTTTCAATTGACCGCAACTCTGGAGAGTTTGGGGGATTAAGATCCTTTGACACGAAATTGACACCATTCGTCTTGGACCACTCCAGAACACCCTTGGAGTAGTGTCAAAAGGCTAGTGTTTTGAGAAACGGAAGCAGTCGGTTTTTCAGGCATTCATGTATACTCGACGATTTACAGTTGAAGTTATCACGAAGGGCATGCTCCGTTTACCACACAAACAAATCCTCTGCCAAATCATGAATTTTTTGGGGAACTTTGACACTTGCTGTTTCCTGAGAGACTCTGGAACATCGAACTTGTCTTGCGCTGTCACATACTGGTTGCCGGGAATTTGTTTGAAGTCCGCTTTTACGTGTGTTTCATCGTCCATGATGCAGCAGTGCGGTTTCGTCAACATTTGTGTGTACAGCTGTTTTTCATTGCGGTTTGAGCTTTCTGAACTTTGAATGAACGAAGCCCGGCTTACTTCTTGGCTTTCTGCACGAAACTTTTGGTCAAGTGCAGCTTTTCCAGCAATACATGCTTG
>JASCZW010003872.1:0-32500 GCA_034211315.2 Aedes japonicus
ATAAGAAACGACAAAACGTTATTGAATAGAAAAGGGGAAGAAATCGCGTTGTGCCGCGTTTATGCCCCACATACGAAATAACTCACACCACTGATTCCCACGGAAGGTTCAACTTATTTCCTGAAACTAGTGTATTAAAAAGAAACCATAGTGACTCACCACGGCTTGGTGATACATTTATTCTCATCACAAATCATCCACAGCATCCCAACAGGCAGTAATGCAGGCATTTCACTCACACGAAGTAAAAAATGTTAATTCTTATTTTTAATTTAATTGTTAATTAATTCACCTGCAAAATAACTGTGGCGTGCTGCCTTCTCCTTTTTTATATGAAAACAAGTGACATTTGACCTAGCGTTCCAGCACCTGACGTTGCTTGGTTGAGGTGAGCATATTCCACATTTTATCCCATAAACGCGCTCATCGTGGGCCTTTCGCGAAGCGCAAACTACCTGTGCGTTTTATGCTCGTTTAATGTGATGTTGAAAATAAAATCTGGTTGTAGAGCACATGGCCAGCAACGGCTCATCCTCATTTAGGTGACAAAAGGGAGGCGCTATGTGAATGATACCGAAAGAAATGGACGGGCAGAATAACAACAGCAGTAGTAGCTCTGATATGGTCCGCCTGCCGCATCCTGTTTATGCTCACAATATATTTTTTGTGGTGGCGAAACGCACCACAGAAGCAAGCTAACACTTAAATATAAATGGAAGAATAAAAGTTTGAGAAAGAGAAGCGATGAATATCTTTGTCTCATTTGGTTTGTCATCACATACAGAGAAAAGTTTAGGATTCATTATTGTTGCCACAGTTGTTTGAAAACTTGATAATCTCACTACGCATTCAATTTTAATATCGTTCTGTCCTTCTAAACGTTATAGGTACATGCCGGTTTCCGGTAGTGCAGCGTTTTCCAGCTTTCAATCGTAACGACAATGTTCATTGTGGTATAGTTTTCTTGAAAATTAGACCAATTGCTACATCGCATGCCGAAGTTAATTTGTACAAGATCATTTTGATTTGTTGGTTCTTGTTTATAGCTTTTGAAAATTTTATAAGAGCTTGAACCATACCAGGGTGTCAGCTCAGTGGGGTGAGCCATGTAGTGGCGAAGCGAGGTCACCACTTGTCAACCCAGAGGATCTGGGGCAGAAAGGAAGGTGTCTGTCATTTGTGTTGGAATGCTCTGATCGCCATTCGTCAGTGATTGACTCTAGAACAGAATCCGACATTAAGAAAAACAAAGCACAAAAAAGAAGACCGCTGCTTTTCCAGAAAAAAACAATTCAAATTTTAGACAATTATGAATTTTCGGTATGAAAAAGTTGATCAAAATTAACATCAAAACATCTTGGAACACCTGAGAAGAAAATTTTAAACAAATAAACAATATTTAGCTTAACCTTCTACCGTTTAGATTAAGTTCTCTTTGTTCGAATTAAAATAGGAGATATTCGAGATTTTATTCATGTCATTTTCTATTTTTTGGCAAAAAATGGGGTCATAGGGCCAGATCACTAGTGAAAAATTATATGGTCAGGACTTTCACGAAAATCACTGGGATGTTGGTAAGATTGCCAGTTGGATGCTACGTTTTGGAAAATTATACGCTATATTTGTATTTGTATTTGTTTTCGTATTTTTATTTTAAATAATTAATCAGACAATGGGTAGTCTTAATGAATAAACATAAAATAATTTAACACTTATCTATTAAACTAATTCATCGATCTTATTCGATTAGCGAAACGTCCAGATGGTTCATTGAATTCAAATAGCTCTTCGACTACAGTAAACGCACAACAATGAAATTGTCCAAACACAGTTTGGTGAAAAGTTTGTTGCAAACAACGTTATAGTTTTGTAAGGTTTTGTTCGGTACACGAAAGTTCAACATAGAAAGTAGTTCGGGGCATCAGCTTCACAGTTGAACAGTTTAGCAAATGAGCAACGACTGTTGTATTTTTTAACGTCATTCTAACGTGTTCAATTCCGGTATCCGGTATCTAGCAGGATCACTGCTGTAAATAGTCATTTCGATCCAATGCGATTCATATCCAGAAGCTGGATTTTTCAAAATATCACGTATGATGAGAGTGTTGTGTTTGATTATTTTCGTAAGTTTGCTCTCAAAATGTATTGCTCTAACTTTAAAACATAAGACGTCAGAGCGCAATATAAGAATATTAGAATGATATTCATCATTGTATATCATTTGAATATGATACTTTCTATATAACATTTAGGTAATGCACTGTTAGACAAAGTTGTAGATCTAGCTAAGAGCTTCAATTTCATCCTGCATCATACACACAGCTTCTGAACCAGGTTCTCGGTAAATTTATCCAAATGGCATGAAATGACTATCTACAACACTGATCAGAATACGGTAGCAAGTTGTCAGGATCTCGCCACGGCAAATTTTTCAGAGCCAAACTAATAAAGCGCATCTGAACTCGTTCGATTCTGAGGCACCATGTGACCTCGTAAGGATGCCATACCGCAGACGTGTTTTTTTCCTAATGGGACGGACAATCTTAATTGCCGAGTTGCTTTTGATATGATCGCGGAACGTTGTAGTTCAAACGTCATTTTTGAATTTAGTCGATCAGTCACACTGGTAACTCTACTAAGAATATTGCCATCAATGTTGTAGTCAAGCAGAATTGATTCTCAATACAGTGAAAAGAGATTGCCTGAAATTTATGATATCCACGCTTTGAACCAGTTTGTTTCTCTGACACCACTCAGAAAACGAACTTAACAAGTTTTTCAGAAGTAAGCAATCTTCTTGCGTGCGCACCACGATGTACAAATTTAAATAATCTGCATAGACCATTCTGAAACCTCCGCCCAAAATCGAAGCGGCATCATTGAAAAACAAGATAAACAACAGCGGTCCGAGATTGCTACCTTGTGGAATACTGTACTTGTTAAAAAGGCTTACGCAGCTCACGGTCCGTAAGGTAGGATTCTCTCCATTTGCGTAGAAACTCTAAGGTGTGACAACGTGACAACAAGTAGCTTCACGCCACAACTTCAAAACTAATTCTCCAGTACTCCACTTCGGCTAATTCTATGGATTTTGTACCGAACGGCATGAATCTACCAAACTCTCCTAAATTCCATCTGTTTGAAACCCAAAGAGCCACGATCAAGCGAGAACCTCGGAAAACCGAAGGACTTAACTCTGTTGCTCACGCGCCTTCGTTGAAATCATTGCACTTTTTCGTTTAGAATTAACAAGGTTAACAAGAATTTTCTGCTCTGTTTGGTAAGCTTGCTGGTTGATGGCCAAGCCACTTGGTTTGGGCTCCAAAATCCCCTTATCGGGTATTGCGATGTATAATATTATTTTTTGTTCCAACTTGTGGTTGAATTTGTACCTAACAGAAGTTGAAGATTTGTCCATGTTGTAGAAACAGTCGTCCAGAACTAAAGGCTTGCCACCGTATATCCGGATCACTAGCGGCAATGGGATTTCACAGTTTTAATTTTTTCGTCCGCGTACTCTAGGGATCTGGTTTTCCTTCGACATACTATTCTATTCTTTTTCAGAGTCTTACCAATGCACGATTTCGAACAATTGAAGCTGGCCGCTCCCTGCTGGCTCACCGAATCCTTATTGTTAAACATAGTGCGCAGCGATCGAAGCTTATCCATAATCATCGTTGGAGGTCCATTAACATTCTACCAGATTAATGCCATGGTTATCAAAGTACGGTATATGACGGTTTTTTAAACATTTTCATGCTTAGAATTTTTTTTTTTGTTGGGGCGTAGAATCACTGCGTCCACTGCTTAGAATAGTGCACCGTGTACTTTTAGGAGTCATTCTTATAAGGTGATATTTTTCTGAAAGCAATATTATTCTGATAGAAAAGTATTGAAGTCATTCCCGTTATGGGGTGGCCACTCGTTATCACTCCCGTTCCTCAGCAGCTATGAAGTCAAGAACCCCCAGGTGATCGAGAACTTTGAGAAGCTACTTGAGTTAAATCCTCAAACTCGCTTCATGACTTTGTACCAATTGTGCATAACACAAGATGTCAGTCCTTCACCTAATGGTCCCAATAAAAGTTGCTTCTCCGGCTTCGGCAATTCGATACATTTTAAATTATCAATGAAGCATAATTTTCATATAATCCCTGAGCATCATCGTTCTATGTTTGCTTCGATGATATTGGTTGCAAAGTTTGGCCATATTGTATCCACCAAATCGTTTTTCTCCGACGGATCACTGATAAAGAAGTCCGCTGCCTTTGAAATACGTAATGAAATTCCTAGCATCACTTGAAAACTTCAGGCGTCACTGAGTTAGTTGCAATACATTTTATGCTAGAAACTATTGGCTCACTTACTATTCACTGGATCAATACTTCATTTTAACGAATAGTATCAGTTCTATATAGGCTATTTGATGCTTGAGATCGGTAAAGCACTCCTCCGTTTTTTGTCATGAAATCATCACCTTTGTGTAGCTCGTATCTCCTTACTCGATACCAGGCAATGACAAAGCGGAGTTGCTCGCAAAGATGGGCCCAATGGAAGGCTGTATTTATGATCGTCAAACATCTTCCATGATTTTTTTTCTATTTTTTGTCAACAGTCATATATCAACAGTAGCATTAATGAAGTCACTCGTGAAATGAAGTTACTCGTCAGCTGGCAGCATAAGATTTCTAAGATTTCTCAATATTCTATCATGGCTAAGGTGTCGAAGAAATCTCGGCTTGGGAGATGCATGTGCCGATAGTTCGATATTTTGGCTCTGAGTGCTCTGAAGTTTATGAAACACATTTATGTGTTTTAAACTAACATTAGTTTTAGATTGCAGTTTTTTTTATCCTGTATGTATTACTTATTATGTTTTTGTTGCGTTCAGTGCGTCATATTTAAATTATAATGTTTTGAAATGGAAATATTTTGCCAACATCATAGGACCCCAGTAGTGGAACAGCAATTTCTGCTAGAACCAAAAATGTAACCAAATAATATCGATAGGTTCAATAGAGCTATGCAGGTTATGAAATTGAATAGAAGTAGTTTAAAATTGAGCGAAACGCTTTTGATAGGCAGTACACAAAGGTTTTTTTTTTGCACGGGAGATACGTTCCAATTTTAGTATGGAACCGTGTTAAAAAAGACTAAATAAAATTGATAAATGCACATGCTTAAACATTTTATATTGCTTCGATTTTTGTTAAATGCTTTACCTTGCCATGCCTTGGTCAAAATACAGTTTTTAAAATTTTGAGTACTTACACTAAAATTTGTGATTTTTTTGAAAAACTGCCATATGATTACTTTTGACCCAAAACGTGAAATGTGATTTGAATTAGGTTGATAAGTTGTTCCGTTCTGAAGTTATCGCCGAAAACAACCCGTGTAAAAAAAACCGTGCAAAAAAAACCTTAGTGTATTTTGAAGCAAACGCACACAATTTTGCCATACATCCCTATGCGAGGTAGGCCAAGACAGAAACGGATCCACCACCTTGACTGGCAAAAATGTACGCGCTTTTTTTTCCTCTGTTCGGGACATAAACCACTGTGACCAGTAATTTGATCTATTGTAGTATATCCCGTATCCTTTGTTTAGTGCATGTCAAGTTACTTCATCACTATTGAGAAATGATGAAGTATTCGGTGTTGTTACAGTTGTCATTGTTTGTTTTGTTGGCAATGAATCAGGTTTAATTGAAAGTTTCGCTGTTTAAACCCTTGTGAAGCGACAGCACTCTTCAAAGGCGCACCCCTTATCAGTCAACACCGGATGCATTGCAAACAAAACAAACAATAACTCCGATACTGTCCATGCATCAGAACCCTAGTCTTAACCAATTCAAACTATAAAACATCAAATAGACAATGAGAATTCACATAAATGAAGACTAACCATGTTTTCTTAATTTCAAGCTCATCCTCGGTGGCGCAACCTGAGTATTGTCACTTTTCACAAGACATAACATGTAATAAGGACTATTATACGTTACTTTGATTACAAAAAACAAATATGTTCCCTAGTTTGAATTAATTCGGACTAGGGTTCGGTGGTAGATCTGATACCCCGTAACGCACCACGAAAAGGTGATATATCAGCGTTACGGTTGTGTACGCGCTTGATCGTGCTTGAGATTTCACATTGCTAGAACCATTCGGTGCCATTGGCGGTATTTGAGCACAATCAAGCGTACATTTTTGCCAGTCAAAGTGGCAAAGAATTACGTTATTTACACTTTTACTTAAATTTTGCGCGCCTCTAAAAATTTATTAAATTTTTTGTGTAAGGCGATTCAGAACTTAAAATAAATGTGTTATGTAAACCACACCTCAAGTTTCTACCATTTTTTTTCAATTAATATCGAGACGAACGCGAGTAATCCTCCTTCTAAACTTTAACTCAAAGATAACTGATGTATATAAACATGAAAGCTTGGCTTTGGAAAGTTGATTTGATTAATCCTGTTAAAAATAGATAAAAATTTTTTTTGCATGATTTATTACTGCACGGTTTTTATTTTTCGAGAAAAAATAACAATCGGCTGGATTCAATTGAGGAACTGTTATTAGGTGGTGAAATGTTGTTGGATTGGAAAGAGTAGTGGTCGTTTATGAATATACAATACAAATAAAATTACTAAACGTCTACAAGCTAAACCAATAAGGGGCTGTTCATAAACCACGTAGACAATTAAGGGGGGAGGGGTTTCGGAAAAGTCTCACGTTTGTCTACGATGGGGGAGGGGGGATATAGCAAAAGTCTACGTAGACCTTTTTTTCTCTCTACAAAACGGATATTCATACCCTCCACGCAGAGAAAATATCGTCATAACAAACATATTCCAGGTAAATCCAAACATAAACTTGCTTTCTTTCTAATATATTCTATGTTTAAAACCAACCCTAGTAGCACAATTGTTGCCATTCGGTTGAGATATCATAAATATGACTTGCTAAGTCATAATCAAGTCACTGCCTACATGGGAAGTGACTACGATGTTTGAAATTAAAATCATATTGTGTTTATTTTCAACATATTAATGATACGAATAACCGTACAAATTTCGAATTTTACTGGTTGCGTTCTAAATTTAATTTATTTATTCCATAAGTCTAGGTTATCTTAGTCCAGGATTGAGCTTAAATGATAACATGTTCCAGTTTCAAGAAGTTTGCTTAGAGATGCACTGCACAATGTTTCGAGCCCTGAACTTTGTAAAAATTGAAGCAATGCATCAAATCAGTATAATATGGCAGCAAATTAAATAATGGAGCATAACATCCCGTTCACACTACAACCTATGTTCCGTGATAAAGACTATTGTTTGATCCCAAACGGCACACGACGTGCTTGCTGTTGTTGAGTAGCACCAAACACGCGTCCCCCGGGAGCGTGTATTGTTTCCACCCATTGCGAGCGGCTAGCATGCAATGATAGCCTGATGCTATTATTTTAGCTAAAGTGGGCAGCGTGGAACAACACTGTCGGCGCGCCGTATCTATGCGCCATTGTAGCGATGCGGTGCGCACGGCACTAATTATCCGTACTTCGTGTCCCCTATAAAAGGGACACATTGATGTTTATAGTTTAGTGGTGTTTTAGTGGTGTTTCAGTAGCGTTTACCTACTGTCTAGTACCCACCGAGCTGGCACGCTGCCTCTCGGTGGCAATAAATTATCATCGACAAAGCAGTCTGGTTTTCTTTCGTTTGTCATCGTCTCTCAACTAAGTAAAATAAAATCACAACGTAGGGCCTGGTCAAGCCCTGGACGAAACAACTATCTTCATATAAGCATCTATACATCTAAAGACTGTCTACGTTAAATTTCGGACACCAAATTAATAGCAGCAAAACAAAATTTACACATTATTAAAAAATACCGATTGTTTATTTCACAGTAATAGATTTATATCTACATTAGAAACATTGGGTTGAGATGTTCATCCTTCTTTTTGTTAAATTCTTGAACCTCCTGTGGTACACCCGCGATCAGGTTCCGTACGGTATCCTCGGAAACGCCCGCCGTGACGATTCTCCATCTTCTCTTGAAATCATTGGTGTCATTTTCTTTTTTCTTAGTTTCGAAGAGTTTCTGCTTAACTAGAGCCCAGTACTTCTCTATTGGGTGAAGCTCTGGACAGTTTGGTGGATTGGCTGTTTTTGGCACGTGGCTTTCCATGACGGATTTAGCATAGTTGCAAAACAGACTGGAGAGTCGTGGTTTCTGATAAACAATAGCAACCGCTTTTATTTATTTGACGTCAATCATGTGTAGACCTTTTGTTACAGTTATTTTTACATATTTTGTCACTCTTATATCTACATAAATATATTTGAAACAGTATTTGGCTTATATACTAGTACATTTATGAGCAGTTTTTTATCGAATATCATTAAAGTATTGCTTTAATTTACATTTTGTCGTTGTAAAGTCAACGTTTTCGCAATGCATATTGTATGTTGCCATCATCCGATTTAAAGGTCCAAATTTAGCATAATTTGTACGATGGTGGCTTGTAGTAAAAACATTTCTATTTCGTAGTTGACGACTTGGTATGTAAAAGTTAAGTTTTGATAAAAGTTCTTCAGAATCAATACGATGCGAAACGATATCGTTTACAACTGAGACCATTGCAAATTCTCGACGCTTTTTTAATGTTTGGATGCTGATGAGCATACAACGAGCTCTATAAGATGGTAAAGGAAATCTTGTCCAACCTAGTTTTCGAAGGGCAAACAGTATAAATTGCTTTTGAACTGATTCTATTCGTTGTTCGTGCGTGACGGAAAAAGGTGCAGACATTATTTCTCGTACACATCCTTATTGATAGTGTCGAAACTTTTAGATTTTCAATCACAACTACAAATGGCCTGCCAAATCAAATACTTCTTCGAAAATTTGGACACCTTCTTTGTCTGGAAATACTTTGCATTGCGTTCCTTTGCATTGCGGTATAAAACGCTAGACCCTGAAGCTATTTAAAGTCTTCGAGTACGTATGTTTCGTCGTCCATTTTGATACAAGAAAATGTTTGCAAAAAATTGGTGTCATGCACCTTAGCACGACTTTTGCAGTGAAATTTTGCAGTGAAATTTTGCATTTCATCACAGTTGAACACCTTTTTCACTTTGTACGGCGTCAGTCCTTGCCCCTGTTTTACTTTTTGTACATATAATTTAGACTTCCCCGCCACATTTCACACAGAAAGATTGATTTTTTCTCAATAATGGCTATCACTTTCTTGGGCTTCAAATGGTGAGTTGACAACTTGGCAGGAGGGTGCGACCGACCTCTGGTCCTCAGAAGTTCCTACCTCACGCCTCCACGAGTCATATGATCACAAAAGACTGCCAGCTGAAACATGGAGACGCTGGTTGGCGTAGCCTGGGCAATGTTGTCAATCCGACAATAGCGAAGTGAGGGGGTGCGACCGGTACATCATATCATAATTTTACATTCTCATATCTTTCAGGTCTTTCAGGTCGTCAGGTATTACAAAATAATTTAAAATTTAATATTCTTTTTTTTTCATGGCGGTCATACATTGCCTAAATTTTCTGGTTCATAATGGATGCGCAAGTTTGTCTACAATTGCAACAAAACAGCAGCACACATGTAATTTTCAGTTCATATTACAATATACCCTCACTATATATTTTATCTTATAGGACATTGTTTATTCATAGCCTAATTCTGTATATTTCATTACATTTATTACGCCAGAAAGGTAAATTTCTCTCAGGTACCATACAGTTTAGGAGAGGAGGTCTTGCGGTTATAGGATGATCATCTTCTGGTAGAAGCAGCAGTAAGAATGGGGATCAATTTTCAGCTGTATCTAGCACCGTCGGAGTGGCCTTCTCGAAAGTAGCAATGGATGTATATATAGATGTGTAGATACTAGTATGTGTTATTATATGATGCATGTTTTTTACAAGCTCTAGCATATTTTCATTAATAGAAATGTTGACGACTCTCTCGACCACTCAACCTTTAATTCCTTCATTATATTTTCCATTAAATGGCGTAATATGACCTTAACATTTCAGTACACGATCATCAACTACTATTTGAGCGGTTCAGAGGAATACAGCTGTTCATCATTATTAATTGCATATCATAAATATAATATTATGGAAGAAGTAATAAAATAATTAATAAAATTTTAATTGCTTCAGATTGGTGATCCGGCCGGTATAATTATTTTATTACATTATATCAAATAATAATCAAAATTAATAAATGCTCTTCATTCCAGAAGGTTACATATCTATATGTCATGATTAAATACGTAATAATATAATATTATGGTTTTATATACAATTGAATGCTTTATTGATATTTATACCTCAATGAATAACAAGATGACCTTCACATTCCAGAGATACAGTCACCTATCAGTGATACAAAGTGGTACGAAGCTGCATATTATTATTATTTCAGCAGGTTAATTAATTTAGTTTAACATGGTTATCATAGGCTCGTGAACTCCAACTATTACATAATTTAACTAAATATCCTTATATAATTTTTGCTCTACTATATATTCATATATAATATATTATTATTACATTACATCTATATTTATATAAATATAATAAATACTGGGTTGGGAGGGAGCACCAGGGTATCATTCAAGCTGAAACTGGACGATGGTTTGATTGACTGCCTGAGTCTAGGAGGGAACAAACAGTATCATTTCTTATCCTACCGATTCGAGTGTGGTGCTGCGAGTTCTACTCCAACAGTTTCAGGGAGAGTGACGCGCCCTTCTTAACAAGCCATCCTGTAGAAAGCTTAATGAGTATTGCGAATTGTGTTATTCGATTTGTTGGATCATATCGTTGGAAGGAGATTCTTAATTTCCCGTGGATTTCGTGTAAGTGTCTCTGCTTACGGGTCCACCTCTCCGTTTTTGGCCCTTCATACAGCGATAGTGCGAATTCAGATCGGTGGCCCAATTTGATCTTGCTATTAAGTGGAGCTGCATCCAAGCCAAGGGCTAGAGGGGATGGTGGCTACCATACATACATACATACATAATGGCTATCACTTTCTTGTCCATTTGTACCCATGTTGTACCACGAAATAAAGTGGAGAGTTTCAGCTGTCACATGAGTGAAACGATCCGTGAAATAATTCAAAATCTACACAGAAATAAAAGTGTCCGAAATTAATGTTGACAGGCTTTAGTTTTCTCTAAAAATAATTTGCGTTGCATTTGATATCAAGATCGTAATGTAGGTTGCAATGTAAACGGGTTTAATGCTACTACGCTAGAAATTACTGTCTCTAATTATCTTTTCGAGAAGAAAAAAGGGATAACAAGAGACAGTAATTTGAGCGTGTTGGTTGTATTTCTATTGGTTTTTTTAAAACATTGAAAGATCGAATGCATGGTACCAACTCAACAGTAAGTTTATGAGGTCAACCACCCAAGCACACCTCTTTCATAATTGGTTGTTGAAACTTGATTGTGACTTAATTGAGTCACATTGCAGTAACTTTGACTTTTTTGCAACAAGTGTGCTATTAGGGCATTGAGTATTGTTATTTGTACGTGAATGAGATGATATGTGATAGTTAACTTGCTCCCATCCGATAAACATTTAGTAAAGGGTTTTAGCGGTTGTGGGACAAAGTAGAAATAAATTAAGAGGTCTGGGAAGACGTCAATTTGTTTTGGAAAACATTCAAAGAAGATAAACTGAACATGATATCTAAAGTGAAAACAAAAATAGCCGCATATGCTTTTATTTTGGACTGCATTTAACGACAAAAGTGAACGCAGATCAGCGCAAAAGCATTCACAAGGCATATATTTCGTCGAAGAAAATAAGGCCTTTCAAGATTCTGTAGCAACGCCAGGAAGAAATTCTTTGTGAGGTCGACGGGAACGGAGCTACGGAAGCTCTATGGATAGAATTACGTTTTGTCGAAATCATTGGACTTGACATCCAAGCTGTCTTGGATGTCAAGTCCGATGATTTTGACAATTCCACCAGAAACTTTCGCTGATGAACTTTAATTATTGGTTCAAGCAGCCATAGTGTGGGCATGTTTAGCATCTGCATAATTGGTTGTTGTTATTTTTTATTTATGCAGTATTTTCAAGCAACAAAGTAAAAATGAATAACTGAATAACCTGATTGTTTGAGTTTTATTTCATAAACTGTTCCTTAAACCGCCACAGCTATATTGTAGAACATTTTCCGTAAATTAAAAAAAAATGAATTTGTCAAAGTCTACGTAGACTTGAAGGGGGGGTTGGAAAAAGTCTACGAATGTCTACGATGGGGGAGGGGGGGGGGGGGTTTGAAAGTGTCAAATTTTGGTCTACGTGGTTTATGAACAGTCCCTAAGGTTACGGGATATATTGTCAGCCTACCTCCTTTATTCGACCTATGTGTTCGATGATAATCGACAATATCATGTCGCTATCATGATGATCGATTCATTCTAGAGCAGCTGAGACATTATCAATCAATTTAAATGTTTTCACTTTCGTGTAATTCTCGTTTTTCACTGACCAGATTTTTTCGAAAAAACCACCGACCTCGACTGGGATTGAACCCAGGCCCACTGTGGTGCCAAGTAGCAGTCACGTTTACCGATATACAATCGGCGCCGGTAATTTTTCCACCGGTTTTGCTGAAAAGATTATCTTCACGATCTTTGGCTAAATTGACCGGGAAATTAAGTAATGTAGTTTTGATGTGATGTGATGTGATGTGATGTGATAGGAAGCCACCACCAGTGCAGAACTTGCCATGGCGTACAGTTCCTTCTAATGGCAAGATCAAATTGTATATTCCTGTAGTCCTCACTATTACGTTGTATGAAGGGCCAAAAACGGGGGTGTGGACCCGTAAGCAGAAACACTTACACGAAACCCACGATAGAGAATCCCCTTCCAACGAAACGCTCTTAATACAGGAAATGAAGAGTGTGCAATACACGTTAAGATTTCCGTCTGGTGGTTTGTTAAAAATAGGGTTAGCAAACTCACTGTAGACAGTCGGAAGATAATTAGACCTTCGCGATCTGACGATTTCCATCAAGGAAGGCATAATTGTCTTCCATGACTTGGGCCAGATAACCACGAATCCCTCATCCAGCCTACATTTCGTCTGGCACCCTGTATTCCCCCCTTACCCTTTGGAATATATGTATATAATGCACGTAATAGAATATAATATATGTATTTACAAAATGTTACTGAGAGCCACTGGATTGTTATTGCAAAATAAAATTTGGATATATATTAATATCTGAATAGCCCTGGAAATGCTGAAAAGCAAAGTAGATAAGTCCTTTCAACAAAAATAAAATTTCAATGAAAAGATATTTGATTTGTTTTATTATTTTGAGAATCAACATACTATTTTATAGATCAAAGAAAGCAGTTTTAGAGATCGAAGAGCCCGATTCGATGATTTCTGAAATAAATATAATATCTTATTGTAATATCCCTAAACACATATATTTAAAAACAATCATGTACTGCTACTATCACATGCCAGTTTTTTATAGAATAGAAGTTGTAGTTCAAAAATAGAATTTTAATGAAAAAGTTGTGCTGAAAAGCTGAAAAACAAATTGGGTCTTACAAGCATTAAATTGTGATGCTGCTCTGTGCCCTGAAATGCAAAGATGTCGCAAAGCGTGTTGAAATTATTAATTATATGAGAATATAAAATACACCCTACTTGAACACAATCTTCAGTCGCAGCCACTCACTATCCTATTGTCAAGTTCACAACGTTACCCATGCTACCATGGGCCATGCCAATCAGCTTTTCCATGCTGAAATGCTGAAAAATGTGTAGAAAACTACAGTAGAAAAAATAGTTAGTGTGATAGATCCACAAAGGAACTGACTCTTAGCTTCGGGTCTTGACAGACAATCCCTACTGAGCCCTTGCGGCACGTCAAGCCGGTCAGTTCCGCGCAAGGGATTAAGTAATGTAGTTTTGATACACAAAAAATAACCTCATGTTATAAACTAACGGTTCACATGGATACATTTATCAAGAAAACTTCAGACCCAATTTCAAGAGCATATTTGTTTCGTTGTTATCTATGGCCTGTTGTATTAATAGCGTGGTAAAAACTTTGGTATTGGTGACTTTTTCAATCGACATGTATGAGTTGCCTTTTTTCAAATAACTCATCTAAACATAAACCTAAGGGACGAAATCTGTGTAGAGTGTATAACAATGTTTTTACTATCGAAGGATTACCAAACGATCATATGTGAAAATCATATAAGAGTTTTAAAGTCGTTTATTAATATAGACAGAAAAAACAACCGTATGAAGAATCAATAAAATAGTAAATCTAGAGAATGGGACGAAGTTGCATTCATGAATAGACCCAGTTTAATGCTTATAGACCGACATTACATCCATATCTTTCGAAAGTGTTAACCTTTATAAAATTAGTCACTTTTTGTGATGCATATTATCAAACGCTTTATTGTTATTTATTAAGCAAGTTACTATTATTAGTATTTATTTAGCAAGTGTATAACTACATGAATATCATTAATGGTCCAAATACAATGATAACGGAAACGGAAAACGGCAAAGCCCTATCTGAGTATGCCTGCTTGTTGGAAAGAAAACAGACTAGATCCAAGCCGATTCTACCTGGACATATCGAATCATTTGCAGCAACTGTCAAAATTGCCGTTTTCCGTTCCGTTTCCGTTATCATTGTGTTTGGACGGTAATAGTTCAAATAATTTATGAGTTACAATAAAAAGTGTTATCGATCGCTGCATATTAGGCTGAACCAAGAGACACATACCTTAACATTCTATGGGATAACCATCAACGGCTTGCCCACAAGTAATTTGTTTGCGATCTGTTTGACAGAATTTCTATGAAAAAAAACTGTCAACTTGACTTAAATGCAGACGCACCTGTGCGGTTCCGCATTACAGGGAGAAGAACCACTCATGACCGACGGATTTTCCGCCGGGAGAAAATACTTACATGTCCGAACTAACACATGTTGGATTCCGGGCATAGAAATATGAGCCGAAGCTCGTGTGAGGCACTCGGGGAGCTGGAGTCTAGCAACCCCCAAACAATCAAATTGAGTCGTTTTTTTACTCAAAATAAATCCCCCCGAACCTTTCATCAATGATCCGGTATGCTATTGGTCGAGAAGCCAAACGACTACACGCTCCCATCATATTTTTCCCGACACAACAGAAGCTGACTTTATCAGCCGCCCTACAAAACTTCCCTAGCAATTGATCAAGCTTCCTATGGTTATGCTAATGATGGCAGTGATGATAATACTAAGGCACAAAGTATGCACTGATCAAAATCGCGGGTAAGAAAAATGTCGCCATCGCGACGGGCTCCTGAGCAAAGCGTCGGTGCACCATGATAATAATCGCTGGTGTCATTCATTCCGGACTGATCAGAAGAAGATTCATCGATCTATTTATCGAACCCAGCACACTAGACTTGAAAAATTGTATGTAAACAAATGATTTACGTACAGCCATATCAATAGTGTAGGTAATTAGCATATCTGTCGTTAATTTAATTATAGCCTAATGATATCCTGTTCCCCTTCTCTTGTCTTCTGGTTGTATTCTCTGGTCCGATTTACAGTTGCTTTTCCAGCTGAAGGTTCGTAAACCGTAGACCGAATGGTTCAAGTGACGTCACTGACTATACAAAATAAAGTGAAATACAAGCAACATCAGATTTTTAACAACCAGTGACACCTTACAAGTGCTTGTTAATTGATGCGCTTTTTCAGCACCCATTGTCGAGTTGGGTGGAAAGCATGTTTGAACCACCCCTGTTTCTCCTCTTTATACCAGCAGTCATGTTTGGTCGCATTTCGTGGAAATTTATTGTTTTAATCAGTGTCTTGTACTTTGCCCACTGACAGTTTTATTGTTGTCAAATTCCTACAAAATAACTACACCAAGAAAATGTTTTCCCCACACTTAATGCTACCATGACAGCCCGACATAAAATTTTGAAAAGAGCTCTTGTGTGTTCATGAGCTTCAAGGCAAGGCTATTCATCTCCAGTGCTGCATGACATGTTCGTGTCTACCGTAATTGCCTATGATTAATTACTGGTCAGTAAATAACGCGACGATGATGAGGAGTGAGTCTACTTTAAGCTTTGGTAAGCATTTAGTAAGCTGAAGTATTTAGTACTGAATTAAATTTTCTGATTATTAAGAATACTACTTCTTGGGAAACTGGTAAGTTTCTTATACAAACCCTAACAATCTGATAGAAAATTATTCAAATAAGCAAATCGTTTCCAGCCGAGGGAACGCATATGCTGGATTGAGTTGTGATGATTTCGATACGCGGTAGGTAAATGGACTATAACACAGATTAGAGATGCAAGGAATTGGAACAACCATTCAGGGGTGCTTCGGGAGAGATTGAACAATAAATTCAGAGATTTATACACATAACGAAAACTGAAACAACCCGGACGAAACATCTTGAGTGATATTTTGTTGACACCTTGTCTGTTAGTGGTGATGATAGACCGAATCACGTTTCAATAGGTATACGTTATTCATTGGCTTTGGTGTTGACTGTCAACCCACGTATCCAACATTATTTAGTTGTGTTAATGGCACATTTCTGGAAAGAAACCCTAATTTATTCGTCTATAAAGAGATACCACTATTCTTGCGAATTGATTTCCTGTATAGTACAACATACGTTGGCCCTCAAAACCAGTTACTACCCTGATGAGTCCAATACAGTTCTGGGTACTTGATATCACCCTCAATGTGATTTATACTAATTCTCATTCGGTGATTTTTGTAGAAAATATGTACGCAGATCAGTAGGTTTGTTTTGTTTTTGATGATGAAATATCTCAAAGACAGTCGCATAAAAAAACTGATTCTATCAGGTGATTTATTTATAATATTATTCGAATAAAAATACAACTGTTTCGAACCAAATCATATGCTGACTGAGTTTTGGTGTCACCAAGAGTTTTGAAAACATTTCGAATTCAATCGTTTCCGTTTATTCGACTCATAATGGTGACTCACAATGGCTTCTTCCACAGCTCAATCGGTAAAAACACAGCTCCACAGTAAGATCATGATGGAGGTAACTGTTTAAAATTTAATCTATTTAATCTAGTGATGTTTCATAAAGGAATTCTTATCGAGTGTCAAGGCACACATTATGATTGAACGTGCTAAATAATTATACTAAAAATGCTAAAATAGTAGCGACGTAGTAAGGCCGTGGCAAAGGTGGCAAATGCAAGGTTCCGCTGGTCCAGAGCCCAGTATTTTTCTATCGGGAGAAGCTCTGGCCAGTTAGACGGATTGACTATTTCGGGCATGTTTTTGAGCTCTTTTGCCTTATACCATTCCAGGACGGATTTTGTTCAGTGAAAAGATGCCAAATCAGGCCAAAACAGACTTGGAGAGTCATGATTTCTTATAAATGATAGCAAATTCTTTGTAGACATTATTTCTCGGACACATCGTTGTTGATAGTACCGATAGAGACGATACTTTTGGATTTTCTTAAGGAATTTAGATTCATTTTTTGTAGGGAAATACTCAGCAACGGCGTTTCTTTGCGTTACGGTATAAATGACAGACCCGGAGGCCGTTGAAAATCTTCGAGCACATATGTTTCGTAGTCCATTGTGGAACAAGATTTTTTTTTTTGCTAAAGCTTAGTGTATATCTCTTTAGCACGACTTTTTGCAGTGAAATTTTGATTGTCATCATGATTGGGCACTTCAATTTGTACGCCTTCATTTCATGCCTCTGCTTTTAAAATTGGACATATCATTTTGATTTTTTAACTTTGCGAACCACATTTTGCAAAGAAATGTTGGGATTTTTTTCAAAAATGGCTACCACCATTCTGTCTATTTGGCGGGAGCATACTTTTCGGTTTGTTCCGTTTCTAACTTTCCGATCAAGAGTCAAGCACTGGTCAAACAATTTGTAGACACTAAACATGGTACTTTTTGGTAGTTTTAGTTCCTTCGGATGTCGGATTTTGCTGTTGTTCATACAAAATGCGTTTGCGAACCTCCACTTGATTCGATGCCATTTTACCAAATACAGCAAGAATGTATAAATGTTGTACCACAAAATTAAATAAAGAGATTCAAATATCATATAATTGAAACATTGCAGCGATCTGTTGAATAATAAAGAAACTACGCTGAAGAAAAAGTGTCCGAAATATAACGTGTATAGGCGCTACGAAAGCAACAAACAACAGTTTGCTGAGCTGCAATAAGCTTAGAGAAAGAACTATTTGTTGTGATTTGTGGTATTGAAAACACGAGCTAGTGAGTTCAGCCTACAATTGTCTACAATCCAAATAAAACTTTATTAGAATAAGTCGATCATATCTTGGATTCGTTGTTGTTTTTATTAGGTCTATTATCATATATGCGTGTGTGTTACCGTTGTTACGATACTGAAATACGACTCTCTGAAAATTAATGTTTATTGTTTTCATTATAAGATATATAGATCCAACTACAGGTATACCTCGATTATATGTAAGGAGTGTATAGAATATAAGCTATCCACATACATTTGCGTTGTGCGCATGCATTTGTGATGGTTTTTATGCTCTGAACACTGCATGCTGTGCGTTTGACTGACAGCTTTTTTTGTTTACTTGTTTGTGCGGTTCAAATTCTGCGTTTTCAAAATGTCGCGTATTGAAAAAGAAGTGAAAATTAAGGTTCTGGACACATGGCTTAGTGAGAAGGGTATTACTATGCGAAAATTAGCGAAGCGGTTTGGAATTCATCATGCGAGTGTTAAAACCATCATTAATAAGTTTGGGGAACACTATTCTTTGGATGAGCTACCAGGAAGAGGCAAAAAACCCGGTTCTTCCAACCCGAAACTGGAGCAGAAAGTGGTATCTCTAATCATGAAGAACAAATCAATGTCAATACGTGATTTGGCCAAAAAAGCAGGAACGAGTGTCGGGATGATCCAGCGTATCAAGAGGCGAAACCACCTGAAGACCTACAAGAAGCAGAAAATCTCGAAACAAAGTGCAGAACAGAAGAAGCGAGCAGCAACAAAGGCCCGGAAATTGTATTCGCGTCTTTTGCAGCATCCGGATGCATGCGTTTTGGTGGACGATGAGACCTATTTAAAGGAGGACTCAAAAACCCTTCCAGGTCCACAATACTTTGCTGCCGTCGTTGGGGAGGATGTGAGCGATGCGGACAGGTCGGTTCAAGTGGAGAAATTCGGTCGAAAGGTACTGGTATGGCAAGCAATATGTTCCTGTGGTTTGAAGTTAACAATTTTTTACACTACCGGAACTATAAATGCGGAAATCTATCGATCTGAGTGTCTCCAGAAGAGATTGTTGCCTTTATATAAGAAGCATAGTACACCTCCACTGTTTTGGCCGGATTTAGCGTCGGCTCACTATGCCAAAACCAATCAATTGGGTTGCGGAAAATAGTATAGACTTCGTTGAGAAAAATATCAATCCACCAAATTGCCCTCAGCTTCGACCCATCGAACGTTACTGGGCAATCGTGAAGAGGGTCTTCAAGAAGACTGGTAAGGCAGCTAAAAACATGCAGGAGTTCTGTGGCGACGGACCCCCCGTTGCAGCGAAGCAACGCGTGCGGAACGCTGAAACGAACCATCGCACTCCACTTCGCGATGGTACTGACAACAGACGTCAACGACTGTCATCGATGTGATCGAGTGGAAAAATCTTTAATACTATTGGACAGTGGATTTTATAAAGTGCAGTGATATTCTAAAACAAATTGATTATACCTACTTAAACTAGTTTTTTTTCTAAATCTACGGAATATACATGCTTGTAACTACCCATTCTGTAATACTAAAGTAAGTCTAATCTCTTAAAATCGAGCTAAAACTATGCATTTATAACATATACCTTAACCTAAATATAGACTTAAACTACAACGTGAAATCTGCCGACTCACCTATCCAACAATTATCGGTTTACCAAAATTGTGAGTAAATACTTAAGTAACTAAAATAGAAGTGAAAATTTAAATAAACACATTATTTACAGCTTGAAGCTAACAGCATCAAAACTCCGCGTTTGCTTTCGAGATTTGGGAAACTTGTCGTCCAAGAACATTCTTCAAGAATTTTGTTTTCGGAATGTTATACCGAAGTGACGAAGTGGTGAAGGATCGGCATGAAGCTACGTTGCACAACTGCCAATCGTGCAATCGTCCCGATGCGGCGGAACCCGATATGGTAGAGTGCAGTAAATGCAAGCTGTGGGAGCATTTCGGCTGTGCCGGCGTCGATGCAAGTATCAAACGTACGGATCGGCAATATGTTTGTAAGTTGTGTTCCGTCAAACTAGGGGCAATCAGTAAGCAAACGAGCAAGCAGCTAGTACAAGGTTCTGATCGCCCGATTCGAGGCACACGGGCAAGTTCTAAAAGGAGCCAACTAGATCCGGCAGCAAGTGCCACGTCGAGTGTTCGGGCAGCAATGCTGGAGGCCCAGCTGAAGATTGCGGAAGAAGATCTGCAGCGACGAGAACGTGAGCTATTAGACCAAGCCGAGATGAAGAAAAAGGAGTTGGAAGAATCGGAACGACAGTTTGAGGAAAAAGAAAAGGTTGGCAGAAGAAGAAAGAAGTCTACGCGAAAGGAAGTTGAATGAAGAAAAGGAGTTAAAGGATATGCAGTCGCAGCTTTGGAAGGAATCGATGGAACTTCGGAAGGAATTGATTCGTCAGGCAGCGGAGAACAACAGCAGAGCAGAGTCAATACCGGATTCAATCCAAAGGGTATCGGAATGGTTGGACGAGCATAACCGGTGCTGGAGGATTAGAGGAAATCCAGTGGGAGACAATGACAATCCAATTAACGTCAATCCCCACTCAATCAAGGTTCCCGCTAACCCAGCGCAGCATGCTATGTGTCAAAGTTCACACTTGGGTGAAAATATTTCCAGACAACCAGCAGCTTTAGCTGATGAACCATATCGACCATTGCATCATTCTACCCCGCATTCGGATCGTAACCCTGGTCGTTTTAATCCGAACGCACAACGGCCTAGACGGACAACTGATGGCAACCAACCAACGTCTTCAAATCCCACCGTGCTCACTCAACATCATATTGCTGCAAGACAAGTGCTGGGCAAAGAATTGCCAGTATTTAGCGGAAACCCCGAAGATTGGCCCATATTTATAGGCAGCTTCCAACAGTCTACAATCGCTTGCGGATATACGGATGCAGAGAACCTCATTCGCCTCCAGAAGTGTTTACGAGGTCGAGCTTTAGATACGGTTAAGAGCCGCTTGCTTTTACCATCAGGGGTGCAGCACGTCATACAGACCCTGCGCACCCTCTACGGACGGCCTGAAATCCTCATCCATGCGCTAATTGATAAGATTCGTCACGTGTCGGCACCCAGACATGAACGACTCGACACCTTGATAGATTTTGGGCTTTCCGTGCAAAATCTCGTTGATCATCTAATCGCGGCTGCGCAGAGAGACCATCTTTCAAATCCGATTCTGATGCGGGAACTGGTGGAAAAGCTACCGGGATCGATGCGGCTGGACTGGATTGCATACAAGAGCCGTTTCCAGACAACAAACCTGGAAACATTCGGCAGTTTCATGTCGGGACTGGTGAATGCAGCGAGCGAAGTAACATTCGATCTGCCAGGAACTAGTAGTACCTGTAAGTTCGAAAATCAGAAGTCGGGAAGAAAAGAACGCGTATCCGTCTATGCGCACACTCCTGGGCTATCCGATTCATCACAGGTAGGTGGCTCTAAAACAATATCAAAACCAGCGACCAAATCTTGAATGGCATGTGGTCGCGAGGGTCATCGAGTGGCGGATTGTCCTCAATTCAAATCTGCCAACATTGACGAGCGATGGAAATTAGTCCAACAAAAGGGGCTCTGTAGAACGTGTCTCAACAGCCATGGCAAGGGGCCATGTAGATCATGGCGAGCCTGCGAAATGGAAGGGTGCCGCCAGAAACATCACACCCTCCTCCACTCGTCCTCTCCACCTGGAAATGTGGTCGTTTCCGCAAGTCACATGTCGCTCGGTGAATTTTCTTGGCCTGTCTTCCGCATATTGCCAGTAGTTCTCTTTGGAAATCACGGTCCACTCATGGCATTCGCCTTCATTGACGAAGGTTCTTCATTTACTTTGTTGGAAGACTCTGTTGCCGAGAAGTTGGGAATTTCGGGACCGACGGAGGCACTTACTCTTCAGTGGACAGGCAACGTTAAGAGGATCGAACAAAAATCTAAGGTGGTAAAGGTCGATATCTCTGGGAAAGGTAATTCAACCAAATACCAGCTTGGCCATGCTAGGACCGTGAACAGTTTACTCCTACCATCACAAACGCTGAAGTACCGCGAATTGGCTCAACGATTCCCCCATTTGCGTGGTTTACCGGTGGAGGAATACGAACATGCTCAACCGAAGTTGCTGATCGGGCTGGATAATCTTCGTCTATGTGTCCCACTCAAACTTCGGGAAGGAGGTGCGAACGATCCTATCGCTGCTAAGTGCCGTTTGGGATGGAGTATATATGGGAGTATACCGGCCCATAACCGTGGGGAAAGGTGTCGTTAATTTTCATGCTGCAGCGTTGCCGGATCTTGATCAAGAGATGAATGAACAGATGCAGGATTACTTCGCTATGGAGAATGCTGGAGTTGCTGCTCCGTGTAACCAACTCGAGTCTGAAGCGGATAAGCGGGCGATCCACATTCTTCAAAATTCAACACGTCGCACAGAAGATGGATCTCGTTTCGAGACGGGGTTGTTGTGGAAGGTCGATAATCCGGACTTCCCCGATAGTTATCCGATGGCGGTTCGCCGTCTGGAGTCACTGGAACGAAAACTACAAGCAAATCCACGTTTGGCAGAGCAAGTTCACAGCCAGATAGCTGATTACGAGCATAAAGGTTATGCACACAAAGCTTCGCTTACAGAGCTAACATCTACACCGGCAAACCGGGTCTGGTATTTACCTCTAGGGGTCGTAACCAGTCCGAGGAAACCCGGCAAGGTCAGATTAATATGGGATGCGGCCGCTAAAGTAGGAAGAACTTCATTCAACTCCAAGCTACTAAAGGGACCGGACCTGTTAACGCCACTTCCGAAGGTTCTGTGTCAATTCCGACAGTATCCAGTGGCAGTTTCGGGAGATTTGATGGAGATGTTTCACCAATTAAGAATACGGTATCCGGACTGCTTGTCCCAGCGCTTCGTGTTTCGTCTTCAGCCTTCCAACTACCCGCAAATTTATATCATGGACGTAGCCACATTTGGGTCGACTTGTTCTCCAGCATCTGCGCAATATGTGAAGAACCGGAATGCCCACGAACTGTCTGACGAGTTTCCCCGTGCTGCTGAAGCCAAAATCAACAAGCACTACGTTGACGACTATCTCGATAGTTTTCGAACAATCCAAGAAGCGATCGAGGTAGTAAATGAGGTGAAATTCGTGCATTCGAAGGGAGGTTTCACCTTGCGACACTTTTTGTCCAATGAAGTGGAGGTCCTCCGAGGAATTGGTGCGGTTGTGGCGGACGAAATCAAGGATTTGGCACTGGAAAGAGGAGGAAACGTCGAATCAGTGCTCGGGATGAAATGGATACCGGGAGACGACGTGTTTACTTATTCCTTTGTCATGAGAGACGATCTTCGGCACATCTTGGAAGACAGTCATGTTCCTACAAAGCGCGAGGTCGTCAAAGTGGTGATGACCTTGTTTGATCCACTTGGACTCATTTCGTTTTTCCTCGTTCATGGAAAAATCCTGATTCAGGATATTTGGGCCAGAGGTACGGACTGGGATGATACTATTCCCAGTGACCTGTTCGAACGCTGGCGTAACTGGACGAATCTTTTTCCAACTCTGGACCTTCTGCGTGTTCCGAGGTGCTACTTCCAGTCAGCTATTCCAGAAAATATTAACAATCTCGAAATTCATGTATTTTGCGATGCCAGCGAAGCAGCGTACTCATGTGCCGCTTATTTTCGCGCAGAAATCGATCACAAAATACAAGTGGCATTTATCGGCTCCAAGACAAAGGTCGCTCCGCTTAAAACCCTGTCCATTCCTCGACTCGAACTCAATGCCGCCGTACTTGGAACCCGTCTGTTGGAGACCCTTCAAAACCATCACAGTATTCCGATATCTGAAAGGTTTCTCTGGAGCGATTCGAGTACAGTATTGTCGTGGATTCGCTCCGACCATCGTCAGTACCACAAGTTCGTAGCCTTTCGCGTCGGGGAGATCCTGATGACTACAAATCCGACGGAGTGGAGATGGGTCCCCACCAAGCTCAACGTTGCCGATCAAGCAACGAAATGGAACAACGGTCCGGTACTCACGATGGACAATCCGTGGTTTCGTGGGCCAAACTTCTTGCTCGAACCCAAAGCGTCATGGCCTCAACAGCGTCCTTCAACATTAACGGCGGAAGAACTTCGTTCTACTACTACCGTCCTGAGTCACCTCAAACCTCAAGTGGGCGTCCTGATAGAAGTCTCTCGGTTCAACTCATGGACGAAGCTTCAGCGAACCGTGGCATATGTGACGCGCTATGTAAATAATTGTTCCCGGAAAATACGCCAAGAACGTCTCCTGCTGGGTCTCCTCACCCAAGAGGAGTTGAAACTCGCCGAAGAACTACTGTGGAAGATTGCTCAGAAGGAGGCATTCCCGGAAGAGCTATCGATACTCTGCAAGTCATGTGGTCCACCGAGAAAAGACATCGCATTGTACACAAATCCAGCTCTATTTACAAGACATGGCCTTTTATGGATGATCGTGGAGTCCTAAGAATGCGTGGAAGGATCGGTGCTGCACCGTATATTCCAACGGAAGCCAAGTTTCCAGCGCTTCTGCCAAGAAACCATCTAATAACATTCCTGATTGTAGATTGGTTCCATCGCCGTTTCAAGCATGCTAATAGGGAGACCGTCGTAAACGAGATTCGCCAACGATTTGAGATATCCAAGCTTAGATCGCTGGTGGAGAAGGTCGCAAAAAATTGTGTCTGGTGCCGTGTTGTCAAAGCTGCTCCCCATCCTCCAGCAATGGCACCACTACCAGCAATGCGTCTCACATCATTTGTTAGACCCTTTTCGTTTGTCGGACTTGACTACTTCGGGCCTGTCTACGTTAGAGTTGGTCGAAGTCTCGCTAAACGGTGGATTTGCCTGTTCACCTGTCTGACGGTGAGAGCAGTGCACATGGAGGTGGTACACTCCCTTAGTACTGAATCCTGCATCATGGCCGTGCGTCGCTTTGTGTCTCGTCGTGGCCCCCCAAGTGAATTCTATTCCGACAACGGGACGTGTTTCCAAGGAGCAAGCCGAGAACTAAAGGAAGAGATAAAGAAACAGAAATGATGCCCTAGCACTTACCTTCACCAGCACCGAAACCAGCTGGAAGTTCATCCCACCCGCTGCACCCCATATGGGAGGTGCGTGGGAAAGACTAGTAAGATCCGTCAAGGTGGCAACTGGAGCAGTTTTGGATGCTGCCCGCAAGCCCGACGATGAAGTCCTGGAGACCGTTATCGCAGAAGCTGAGGCCATGATTAATAGTAGACCACTCACCTTTGTGCCACTGGAGTCAGCTGATCAGGAGGCGTTGACCCCAAATCATTTTCTGTTGGGCAGCTCTACTGGGGTCAAAATTCAGCCCACTGCACCTGTGGATAGCCGTTCAGTACTAAGGAGTAACTGGAAGCTAGCGCAGTTCATAACTGAAGAATTCTGGCGGCGATGGATTAAAGAATATTTGCCAGTAATCACTCGTAGATGCAAATGGTTCGAGGAAGTTAAGGATCTGGAAGTCGGTGACCTCGTATTTGTAGTCAGTGAATCAGCAAGGAACCTATGGCTGAGAGGACGAATCGAGCAGGTGTTCCCTGGTAAGGACGGTAGAGTTCGTCAGGCACTTGTGCGTACCGCAACGGGAGTTCTTCGGCGACCAGCTATCAAGCTCGCTGTTTTGGACGTCACGGATTGTGGCAAACCTCGTTCAAGGATTATTGGAGCTCACGATGATCACCAAGGTTTACGGGCGGGGAATGTGGCGACGGACCCCCGTTGCAGCGAAGCAACGCGTGCGGAACGCTGAAACGAACCATCGCACTCCACTTCGCGATGGTGCTGACAACAGACGTCAACGACTGTCATCGATGTGATCGAGTGGAAAAATCTTTAATACTATTGGACAGTGGATTTTATAAAGTGCAGTGATATTCTAAAACAAATTGATTATACCTACTTAAACTAGTTTTTTTCTAAATCTACGGAATATACATGCTTGTAACTACACCTATTCTGTAATACTAAAGTAAGTCTAATCTCTTAAAATCGAGCTAAAACTATGCATTTATAACATATACCTTAACCTAAATATAGACTTAAACTACAACGTGAAATCTGCCGACTCACCTATCCAACAATTATCGGTTTACCAAAATTGTGAGTAAATACTTAAGTAACTAAAATAGAAGTGAAAATTTAAATAAACACATTATTTACAGCTTGAAGCTAACAGCATCAAAACTCCGCGTTTGCTTTCGAGATTTGGGAAACTTGTCGTCCAAGAACAAGTTCAAAAAAATTTGGGCTCAAGCGTCCAAAAAATGCGATGCAACACTTGTCCGGAACTTGATGAAGAGCATTCGATCCAAAGTTCGAAAATTCGTGAAGGAATAACTTAAATTTCATCCGGACTTCATTATGTTCAAGTTTAACCTCGTACAATAAAGGATCAATTTTTTGTATGAATAAAATATCGGTTTTCAACATAATTTTAAAGAAAGTTTGTGGATAGCTTATTTTCGATACACTCCTTACACGTTTTTGGTCTTCTAATAACGATTTTTCGAAAATGACAAACCAATTGTAGAAATCAACAACAGCATTAGAGGTTGTTCGGAATCAAATTGCACCACTTTTAAATGGCTGTAACTTTTTACCCATTGGGTGTTTTCTATTGAAGTTTTGGGTGGAATTATATCAATGTGTATTAGTCACGCTGTGTAAGTTTAACTAGGAGATGTACAATCATTGTGAAGATGGAATCGGAAGAACAGCAGCGGCGCAAACAAATTTTGCGCACGTACCTCTAAAATCCGGATCTTTCTCATCGTGCCATCAGTAAGAAGCTGGGAATGGTACATTCTACGGTGTCTCGTGTTTTAAATCGAAACCACGAACGTTTGATCATCGATCGGAAAGAAAAAAAGTGGCAAAAACGGATATAGTGTTAAGGATCACAAGCGGGTAGTTCAAACTTTCAAGAGGAATCCCAGCAGTTCAGTTCGAGTTTGGCGAAGAAACTGAATCTAACCAAAACTTTCGTGCAAGATGCAAAAAAACGTGAAGGACAACTCACGTACAAAGTCTAAAAGGCGCCTAATTGCGATGAACGGCAGAATACTGTAGATAGCCCACGTGCACGGAAGCTCTACACCCAGATGTTGACGAAACCACATTGCCTTGTCATGGATGATGAGACGTATGTAAAAGCAGACTTCCGGCCGCCAAAGTTTGCCAAAAAATATATGAATTGGCAAGCAATTTGCTCGTGTGGAAAGCGGAGCACCCCATCCGTGACAACAGAAACGGTCAATGGGCAGGTGTACCTAAAGGAATGCCTCCAAAAGCGTCTACTTCCTCTTCTGAGATCACACAATGGTCCTACAATTTTCTGGCCGGATTCAGCATCGTGCCATTACTCGAAAGAAGTTTTGGAGTGGTACAAGGCTAAATAGGTCCATTTCGTGCCGAAGCATCTCAACCTCCTGAACTCACCGGAACTGTGGCCTATTGAAAAGTACTGGGCCATCATGAAGCAGGCATTTTGGAAGCATCCTAAGGAAGTGAAATTGGAGGAAGATATGTAGAAAAAATGGATTGCCACGAAAAAAAAAATTGGTCCAAATGTTGTACAGGACCTTATGAGTAGTGTAAAGAAGGTTCGTGCATTTGGGTATGGAATTGAAATTGAATAAAACAAACAAAAAAAAAATCATATCATTTTTTGTTTTACTCTCTGAAAGTTTGAAGTTGATTGGTTGAACGGGCAAATTTTGCCGAATAACGACTGTTCCAGAAAGTATAAGCACACCTTATTTTAACGGTCACTTTGAATATAATTAAATATTTCATCATGTTTTGGCTGCTTCCTTTTGTTTGCACATTTCTGAATGACATAGCATCAAAAAAGTGCTTAGTTTTGTGTTACTTATCAAAATGCGCGGTCTAACTCCGGAACAACGAAAAAGTATCGTGCACAAATGGTGCACTGTGAGCGGACTGTCGTTGAGAAAATTGGCCAAGGAAGAGTGTGTAAGCGTCGGAGCGATACGATCTGCGAATCGAAAATATAGAGAACAGTGTACGTTTGAAGATGCGCCGAAGAGTGGTCGGAAATCCGATCCTGCTAGTTCGGATATCGATAAAAATATCAGGGAAGCACGAAGGTCAAGTAGTGTTTTGGCCTGATTTGGCGTCATGTCATTACGCAAAGGACACTTTAGAATGGTACAAAAGTCAAAATGTGTGTTTCGTGCCGAAAGACATGAATCCGCCGAACTGCCCGGAGGCACGGCCAATCGAGACTTTTTGGGCTTTAACCAAAGCAAAGCTTCGAAAATTCATAAAACCAGCGGACAACATCCAAAAATTTAAAAAAGATTGGCCAAATGACCACTTTGGTGAAAAATACCACTGTGCAGAAGCTAATGGATCATGTTCGAGGAAAAATTAGGAGTCTTGGCTATGATTAAATATTTTGATTAAACGAGAGTAAAATATCATATAAAACACAAATACAAATAGGATTTGCCAAATAAAATTATTAAAACTAAAAAACAACGTGACTTTTTTGTTATTTTGAAAGTGTGCTTATACTTTCTGGAACAGTCTATATACAGAATTAGATGGAATTTTTTCATACTAATACTGGAAGATGGACTTAATTTATCGTGCTACAAACGGTGGTACTCCGTACTTATACATTGAAATAATTGATTGATTCTTCGCCGTCCTACCATGGCGAAGGTATACGACATGGTATTGCAACCACCCCTCGACAACTTAATAAAAACGACGTATCTGATTTTGGAAACAAACATGCAAGCGTAAATTTGACGAAACACTTCCATGCCAACTAGCCTCACAAATCCAAAGGATAATATTTCCTAACATGATGATGGTGCTCATTAACGAAAGGGTGTTAAGAGTTTCTTGATATATTTTCAAGGTACAGGACTTAATTTGAATACATTACCTTGAATTGAAACTAAAACGCGTTGGTAAGTTTATTTATAATAGCGCCATCCCATAAATCAAGGAAACAATGTCAAAGACTAAGCATACCTACACTAAACCTACAAAAAATATCACACAAAATATCCAAAAAAGGACTTTTCCAAATGGCATTGATAGGTCGGACAGCAAAACTTCTATTGCTATGCTCTTTTTCAACACATTCCTTTCCTATACCTACATTTTATACCGGGTCGAAGATATAAAGATTGGACAGATTTTCTATATCCACGGGTACGTTCCATCTGAAACAACGTTCATAGATAGCGTTCAATTATCGAATGTGGAAGGGATCACAGGAAACAAAGTTGAGAGCCAGAGTTACATCCCGTTTTAGTAAAGCCAAAAAAGGATAGAATTCCGCTTAATATTTTGTGCGTGTATAGCGGAGTTCCATCAATCATCCAGTGTCATTGTATGCTGTCCCTATTTTATCACTATCGATCACCAGAACAAATTAATCATCAATCAAAAGTAGGCGCGACAATGATGAAGTGCCGTCAACAGTCTTGTCTTTAGCGGTTTTCTTTCTTGGTGCAGGACCAAGCGACGTCCATCACCGTCTAAATATGTACAGCAATATAGATATTCAAATGAAAAGGTAACTTGTTTTAAAGGAAACCGGTAAACACAGCTCGGGTTGATGATAATCAATCCATCGCCGTCCGGTGATGGCATCAATGGGCGCTTCTGTTTTGAATACGCTGGCACAAGCGGCTAGCACGCTACAGGAGAGATTGATCAGATATCGGAAAAAGCATGAATGAAGCAAGTGGTCGGTAATTGCTGTGGGATCTCTTACAATAATTTATATCATCACGTGCTATTAACGCCACGCGGATTGCTAGCGGTAGCTTGCAGAAACCTGGCACTGTTGAGATCTGGTAGTAACTTGTCACATCATCATTGTCAGTTTCTATGACGCCAGGTATACCGGAGAATGATGATCGCGATGATGGAATTAATGCTCACCGATATCAGCTGGGGATCGTAATTAAATCATCAGGATGGATGGAGGTGAACTTGGATACAATGAATTAGGGCAACTGGGCTATCTTGCTGCGCCATTACTTAGTGAGCTTGTACAAGTAGCTGCTGTAAACTGATAACTTGATTGACACGCCTTACATTATCAATAAACTTACTAGAATAAGATCATAGTGAACTGCTAGATGTTATTTTAAACGTGCCGGTATTCTAACTTATTCTGGGTACGTTGGGAACGATCCCAAGTAACACAGCTTGTTATAAATAAGTTGAAACTACTGTCCAATGACTAATACAGGCATACCTCGATATTATGTACATCAACTTTCTCACTTCAAATCGAAATTCCATAAAAACTAATGATTGTATCTGAAATCTTATACAATCAAAAGAAAGAGCGGAAGTTTGCGTTTTCTTTGGTTAGAATAGATTTCAGATACAACCTGGAGTTTTTATGCAATTGCAATACTTCAGTTCATACTTTAAAATTACATTAAAAGCACAAATATATGATCTCCAAGCATGGGATTCGAACGTAAAGGCGTGATGGGTTTATAGGTTCTTTGCTACACCAGCTCTGTATGATGAATGATAGGTACTACCACCCATTGTAGCACGGAAGCTAAGCCCATGGACTTTCCTCACTAGTTAGAGGTGGATCGATAGCCAACATCACTCATACGCATCCACAGGGATATAAAGAATCTCTTTCCAACAACAAGATTGAACAATTGGTCATAAGAGCAAGCTATCTAACACGAGGATGCCCCAATGGGCGGGGAGAAGAACCCGCCATCTATTCACAAACTGTTAGCAATGGGAACTTGGCATTCCCACTCTCCCCATCCAGAGTGCTTCAATCGGGTGCCCTGATGGTCCCTCCCATTCCCATGCAATATTTATATAAAAGTGTACATATTAATATAAATGAAAATTGCTACAAGCATTCGTATCTATTATATGTGATCTTCATTAAAGTGTAGAGTTCTGTGGTTCACACTTAAGCACGTTTTCGTTCGTTTTCAGCGATAGCAACATTCCATCACTATCTTGATTTGTGGTATCCTGAATAACAGCAATCCGCTTTACTACGCCAGCTCTTATTGATGAAAATTCAATTGTTAGTAAAGTCCGATACAAAGTCAATTTGGACGCATTCAAGTGATCATAACTCAAGAATAAAACAACATACATGTTTGACCAAAACGTCAAACAAAAGGGTATTTATTCAGCTTTTAAACAGTTATTACATTTTACCATTTCGAACGAACTGTCGCACTTTACTTGTGATCGGTGCCATCATGATCTGCTCAGTCGCTGGTGACACTGTACCGGCGAACTTATTCTACTTGAAACGCATTTGTTGTGCATTTGTCACTTCTTTACCGCATCCTCGAAGTTTTCGCTTGACAACTGCCCAATATTTTTCGATCGGTCTGAACTCAGGGCGACGGAATTAACATTGTTTGCAGCATACCATTCTAGTACCTCCTTAGAGAAGTAGCAGCTGGCTAGATCCGGCCAAAAGATAACGTTGGTCATGTGTTGCCGAATGAAGGGTAAAATCCGCTTTTTCAGATGACCTCTATAATGTGAACCTTCGACGTCATTATGTGAGGTGTGATGAAAACCTTGGTTTTAAGGCCACAACTGCAGATTCCTTGACAAATCATTAGTTTCCGAGCAAACCTAACAGCAAAAACAACTTTATATCTGGAAGGGACATCCATACGATCAGTTGGCAGGTAAACTTTTTATCCGGGGATTTGTTTATAATCCATTTCGACATGTGTTTCGTCATCCATTAAAATACAGCCATCAAATTTCGTCAAAACTCGTTCGTATAGTAATCGTGCTCGCTTTTTGGTCACTAAGTTTTGTTTCAAGGAGCGATTCGGAAGTTTACTGGCACAAAAAAACTCATATCCTTCTCTTGAATGAATATTACGCACGGTGGAAAAGTTGCAATAGCATTTCTTTGCCAAATCACGTATTGAGACAACTGGGTTACCTTTCACGTACCTTTCTCCTCAGCTACTTGTCCCTAGTGCCATTTTTATGATAGATGCACTGTGCTCTATCCACACTCAGAATATTCTTGTGACGATTGATTACAAGGCACACCGTTGAGTTTGGGGGT
>JASCZW010003872.1:37500-40354 GCA_034211315.2 Aedes japonicus
AAAACAAGTTACAAAATCCCACTATCAGGAACAATGATTTCTTCCAGTGATTTTTGGTGTATTGTGTTGAAAATGTGCATTCAACTCTTGCATATCGCCTAACAGTTTAATCCATCACATCCAGTTTAAGATGTGTTTATACTGTGCATATTTTCTCTCTATTGCCGAACATCGCCACAGACATCAAACCGATGAGACAACTCGATTGCGAGATACACCTTTTTGAGAACTGCAAATGCAAGCTCCTCAATTAGCAAATTAAGCTTATTTTTCAGGGATGGTGATAGTGCGCAATAAAAAATAACATTATATTTTGGATATCATCAGTTTATTTTTATTCCTGTATTTTTATAAAATTATTGTTTACTCAACTTTCTTAACAATATCGAATATTTTGGCATCATTGTCAAGACAGTTTGCTAATAAGCTTTGCCTTTATTGTATTTTCTGATAGAGGAAGAAATGAGTGGAATTTTTGAGTTCCTTGAATTGTTTTTGCATTATTATATTGATTATTTAGCTGCAGACATATTTTCGTACTCTTCTGTAGTAGAATAACAAAATGACAACTTTGTAAGTTCTTCTTCTTTTCGTTTGTTTGCCTAATTAAACAACTCTCTTGCAGTCTTTATCGGGTGTTCGCGTTCTTTGGCTAAACTTGCTCTGGTAGCCATGCGTTTTATCGTACCTCCAATAGCATCGCATGGACCTTTTCCGTGCGATGTTGCGAAGAAATGCCATTCAGCGTCAATACCATACCTTGACTTAAATCTACAAAGGCTAGACATGTTTTTTCGGTTTTTATACTGTGAAGCAGCACCATCTGACATAAAATAATTTTTTTTAATGTTTTTATTTTGATCAATTTGTAAAAAGTTTATCATTTTATCAATAAACAAATTAACAGCGACTGAATCATGTCTTAGTTCTTCAGAAATTATAATTCTTTTGTTTCATTACTCAAAGTTTTTCCAGAGCTTGAACGTTGAGATGAATCAAATACACTATCTCTTTCCTTTCTTGCATCTGATGCCATATTTCTACTGGTTTTAAATTCGTCTACAATTTTTTGTACTGACCATGATTTTGGTAACAATGATAAAATTGATAGTTTTTATTGCCTTGTGGCTGAATTTAAAAATTACTTTTCATATTTTCTATGACTTCATCAAACTCGTTTGCTTTTTCTGTTTTAGCGTCTAATTTAAAAAGATTTCTTCGTACACCTTCGACGATTTCAGCGCACTTTTTTTCAGGATAGTGAACATTTTTAACCTTACCTAAATCTATAGGCGAAACACGAATAGCTGCTATTCCTCGGTTGAATATTTCGACGTCTACAGGCATCGTGAAGTCTTCATTTGATTGAATTGTGCTTAGCGTTGACGCTGATGGTATCGTGACCAAACTTTCGTTGGCATCCTTGAGCCGCCAGCTACGCTTTGTTCTTCGTTTTGGGTGAGGTGAGCTCTTGAATCAATATGTAGACGGCAAGACGAACAAATACGAAAATCCTTGGTGTTCGGTGTGGATACCTTGGAAATTCCAATTGATTTTAGTTTTTGGATGATACCATCCGTGAGATATCGCAGCTCTTTCGAACACTGAATGTCTTTGAATGGGCGAATACATCTTGTTCTACTCATTTTGTAATCTGTAACATAGAAAATATTTTCCAATTGTTAGTTTTGTACGAAAATATCACAAAATATATAATTAAAATGTGTATTTAAAACTTACCTTTGCACCCAAAAACGTGTTACACTTTCCTTTAAAATTATTATGTTATCAAACAACACTGGATCTCGTTCAAAAACACAGGATTAATGAGCTGAAATTACTATAATCACTATGCTACTAGCAATTTTTCTGCATTTACTGTTTGGTAGATACTGGATGAATTCAGAACCGAGACATTATTATACAGCTCACGGGTAGAAATCATAGAATGCTGGGTAAAGACTGTTGGAAGATAGGTAGAGTTGAACGCTCAGGTATCGTCGAACCTTCAGGCACAGAGTTTGGAGAGTTGGAGCGAGGTAGATTTGCTATGTAGGTATATTGTTATTGAAGAAGATTGTAAATTGTATATACCTGGAATGAATAAAGAGTGCGGCGGTTGTTGATTGAGGTATCAGTCGGCAGCCGTCTAGTTTGATGGAAGGTGACTAAGACTGCGTTCTTTTTATTTATTATTAAGAAACGGTCATCGACGGAGCTTTAGCCTCGTTATGGCCAGCGTGGCCATGGTGGACTAGTTCCAACAAAGACCAGTGTTTACAATCACCAATCTGTACGTAGTGACAGCTAACTGGTATCTAATTACCTGTATCTAATACTTGTTAGCACGTTTTCAGCACAACGCACCAAAAATCACTTGAAGAAATCATTGTTCCTGATAGTAGGATTTTGTAACTTGTTTTTCAAAATACTTTTAAGGCAGAGAATTTCACTCGAATCTTTAAGCTGTCAGTGTCATTTTAACTCAAAATTTTCCAATCTTTCCAAAAAAATACTTTTGAAACTGAAAAAACACGGAGTACATCCGAAAAGGGCCAAAACTTATTAAGTTATCAAAAAAATCAATATTAAACATTAATTGTTATGTTATATATTCTCCGTGCGAGGAGTAACGATTATGATGTAGAAGGAGATGTCTGCTCATCACCATGAGGCACCAAGAGTGAACAACAATGTTTTGGCTAGAATGAAAGATATGAAGAGAAAGTTTTGATAGTTCCGCTAGTGTGCGGCAGGATTGGAAATGTAAACAGATGTTTTTTATGAAAATTGAGCGAAAAGGGGCATGTATACGGTGGTACTGAACCAACGACATTTTTGCCTAACATCCCAC
>JASCZW010003873.1:0-28799 GCA_034211315.2 Aedes japonicus
GCACGAACCTTAGGAACCGGTAATACATGAACAGGGTGCCATTTACTCATTAAAACTCGACTACTTGGTGCCGACGTACTAATGTACGGATTGTATCCATTTAAGAAATTTGTCCTCAAATCCTATTTTTCCTAACTTGTAGAAGTAACAGAGGAATGTCAATACGGTCGATATGCCTTGCTAAAATCAGTCTACAGCGTCTCGACATGGTTGCCGCATTGTGCCGTTGGCGTTTAATGAATAGTTTGCGAATTCTAACAAGTTTGTGGAAGTTGAGCGTCGTTTGAAAAATCCATGCTGCGAATTTGTTATAACATTTTCTGTACTTGGCTGAACAATTTTCTATTGACGATGAGCTTCGAAGACTTTGGGATGCTAGACATAATAGCAATTCCACGGTAATTGCGAATATCGGATTTTTTCCGACCTATGCATGGGTATTAGGTATGAGTTTATCCAAATTTTTGAGGAACTGACCGAATCAAGTGACAAATTGAAGAGCCAAAATAAAGGCGAAGTAAGTTCAAATGCAAGATTTTTCATAAATGTTGGAGGGATTCCATCAGATTTCGCACCTTCGCAGCATCAAGATTTCTCAAACCAGCAAGAATGTCTTGAACATGTACCTGACTAACTCTAATGTCATTTGAAGATGCAGGAAAAGAATAGAAAGTAATCTAGGTCGCGACTCAACTCATCAGAAATGTCTGTGTAAACTTCTTGGAAAAACTTTCCAAAACATGTCACAAATCTCACCCAGGAGTCTCCAGCGCTTTGTCGTACAGAGATGCATTTTTGAAGGAAAGTTGTTTTGATTTTGGTTACGTTTCGACATGCTTGAAAAACTGTTTAGGACATGATTTGATTTCACTCTCTTGTTCTGAAATTATACTCTTCCACTCGGAATTGATTGCTGAATAAGCTGATCACAGATATTCAGATAATTTTGCAGATTTGACATTAGAGTTGCTTTTCTTGCACTCAGAATTTTGTGGGCCTTTTTTGCTTCTGATTTTCCAAATTAATAATATTCCGGTTGAACCATATTGGATATTTGGAGTTATATCTGCGTCTTTTTCTTTAAGAGGTACTTTTTCACTAACTATCTATATAATAAAAATGAGTTGGGGTTTCCTTTGTCACGATTTAACTCACTGAGCGGAAGAACCGATCGGCGTGAAATTTTGTATGCAGGGATTTTTGGGGCCGGAGAATAATCTTATGATGGTTTGAGACCCCTCCCTTCACTGGAAATGGGGGCTCCCATACAAATGAAACACAAAATTCTACACAACTCGAGAACTAATCAAGCAAAAGAAACCAAATTTAGCATGTGTGAGTTTTTGAAGGCAAAAAAGGTTTTATGGTAGCTTGAGAACCCTCCCGTCATAAAAGGGGGCTCCCATACAAATAAAACACAATATTCTGCATAACTCGAGAACTAATCAAGCAAACGGAACGAAATTTAGCATGTGGTGGTTTTTAAGACAAAAAATGTTTCTATGTTGGTTTGAAACCCCTTCCCATCCTAAAGGGGGGGGGGGGGGAGGGCTCCGATACAAATGAAATACACTATTCTGCATGACTCGAGAACTAATCAAGCAAATGGAACCAAATTTAGTATGTGGTGGTTTTTGAAGACAAAAAATTGTTCTATGTTGATTTGAGACCCCTCCCCTTTCTGAAAGGGGGGGACCCTATTCAAATGAAACGCAAATCCTTGCATAACTCGAGAACTAATAAGAGAAATGGAACCAAATTTCGCATGTGGAAGTTTTTGAAGGAGGGAAATGTTTCTATGGTGATTTGAGACTCTTCCGTCATATGAGGAGGAAGGGGGGAGGGGGTGCTCTCAAACAAATGGAACCCAAATTTCTGCATAACTCGAGAAATAATCAAGCAAATGGAACCAAATTTGGAATGGACAAGTTTTTTAAGGCATGAAATGTTTTTATGGTGGTTCAAAGCCCCTCCTCCCTCTAAAAAGGGGGGCTCTCATATGAGAACTATACCTACTGCTTTACAAATTTGTATTCAGTGGTTTTTGGGTCCGGAAAAGCATCATATGATAGTTCGATCCTGTGTAACTCAAGAACTAATCAAGCAAACGGAAGCAAAATTGGTATGGGTGAGTTTTTGAAGGCAAGAATTGTTTTTGTGGTAATTTAAGACCGCCCCTCACTCTGAAAAGGGGGGCAACCATACATACGAAACACAAATTTAAACCAAACATGAGAACTATCCCTACCGCTATGCAAATTTGTATGCAGGGGTTTTTGGGTCCGGGAAAGGATCTTATTATAGTTTGACACCCCTCCCTCCTTTAGAAATGGGGGCTCCCATGCAAATGAAAAACTATTTTCTGCACAACTCAAGAACTAATCAAACAAATGGAACCAAATATGGCATGTGGAGGTTTTGTAGGCAAGAAATGTTTCTACGGTGGTTTGAGACCCCAAGCAAAAGAAACCGAATTTAGTATGTGGGAGGTTTTAAAGGCAAGAAAGGTTTCTTTTATGGTTTCAGATTCCTCTTCGCCCCGAAAACGGGGGGCTCCTATACAAATGAAATACACTATTCCGCATGACTCGAGAACTAATCAAGCAAATTGAACCAAATCTGGCATATGGACGTTTTTGTAGATGAATACTGTTTCAATGCTAATTTGAGACTCCTCCCTTTTCTGAAGAGGGGGGGCTCTCATACAAATGTAAACACAAATTTATGCATAACTCGAGAACTAATCAAGAAAATGGAATCAAATTTGGCATGTGGATTTTTTTGAAGGTCAGACATATTTCTATGGTGGTTTGAGACACCTTTGCCCTCTGAAAGTGGGGGGGGGGGGGTCTCTCATACAAATGAAACGCAATTTTCTGCATAACTCGAGAACTATTCAAGTAAATGAAACCACACTTGGCATGTGGGGGTTATTGGAAACAGGATTTTTATTTATATTAAAATGGATTTCTGTCTAACTGTCTGTCTGACCGATCGGAGTGAAAATATGTATGCAGGTATTTTTGGGGCTGGGAAAGGTTCTTATGATTGTTTAAGACCGCTTCCCGCTTCCGGCTCGCATACAAATGAAACACAAATTTCTGCATAGCTTGAGAATTAATCAAGCAAATGAAATAAAAAATGGTTTGTGGGGTTTTTTGAATGCAAGAAATGTTTCTATGGTAAATTCAAACTCAAATTTCAACCAATCCTAAGAAATTATCCACGAACTAAGCCACAAACTGTGTATTGTCTGGGTAAGAAGAATGTTCTGATAGAAGTTTGAACTCCTTATTACTCAAAAAAAACTCATTAAAAAAAAGCGTCAGTTCTTTGTAATGTTCATTCATTTAGTTGCAGGCGTAGCAACGCTCGCACCGGGATCAGCTAGTTTCAAATAAAGACCTCTAGAAGACATTAACAGCGCTTTCGATGTGTACTTCATTTCGTATGATTGATTGCCAGTTGATTGAATTTAGCTTAATTTTTATGTTCTCGTAATTAGCTTTGTTGTATTCAAAGATTTCCTCATAATCATAGTCGTTGAGCCGTGGATTGTAATGAACAAATAAAGAATATTCAATTGCAGTATGAAATTGTTCGTTTTTCCATAAGGGCGTCAGGCATTCATTAACACAAAAATCCTCATGAATGTTTGTCAGCAAAAAATCTAAATAACAATTTTGCTGATTTTTCACATGAATCATTTGATTCAAACCAAGGCTGGCAATTTTGTCAAAAATTAACTATAATGTCACATTGTCCCCAACGACTGGAAGAAGAATACCTTCATTTTCAACATCAAAAATGAAGTCCGCATTGCGTTGATTGAAGTCGCCGTATACGTGAACTTTAATCTCAGGGGAAAGATCTGAGAGGATTTCTTCAGCATTTTGAAAAAATGCTTCGTATGAGTTTTTGTTAGCATGATCAGGTGGGAAATACACAGATACAAACACATGAATCTCACCAGCTATTTGCGCCTTAACCCAGACATGTTCAAACTCCTTAAATTTGGTAGAGGGAATTAGTTCAGCATTAAATTTAGATGAAATCGCAATGAGGACACCACCTCCAGACCTCCTTTGTGCCATTTGATGGTTACGGTCGTCTCTGAATACGCAAAAATCATTCCCAAACATTTCTTCACTTTTAATGCTCTCATTCCAACTAGTTTCTGTACCCAATATGATAGAAAAAGATGAACTCATTAAATTTTTGTAAATTGTTTTCATCTTGGATAAGCTTTTCATACGATTAAAGTTCTGACAATATATCAGCACTTCAGTTACATTAGAGTGTGAAGAAAGGTTTGAGAACTTGTCAATACAATTAGAATTACTTAATTCTAAACATTCTACCTCTTCAGAGTGCGTCAGTTCTGTTGAAAACCCGTACGTTGGCACGAACACGGCGAAGAATGGTTTGAAAATGATGTCCTTAACACCGGCCGAAAGGTCCAATTTGAAGATGAAGTTGGGCATTCTTGACGTAAATGCTGTTCAGCTGGGTATGGGTTAATAATTTCTCCACGTTGAAACCTAATACGCTGATGCGCAGGAGTCCCTGAGAATCTTTCTTTAGTTGCTGCTAAGAGGTCCTTGTCCAACGGAAGAGAGCTGCAAACGGCACGCTGAACGTTGTTGATATCCAGAATTCCATTGTCATTATGATTATTATGGGCGTTGCGGCTGTTATCGCTTACATCACCGCCAATACCATGATAGATATTATGGCTGTTCATGCGACGTTTAAGAGTTTTTTTTCCGCTTGTTGGCCTTCTTTTTAGCTTTTTGCTGTAGTTCCCGAACATGTTTCCGTGAATCATAATCGGTCCAGTCATTTCTCCAAATCCTTTTCGACCCAAGAGTGCGCCAACCCTCAATCGTCGGTTTTGATCTGGCAAATGCTAGATCTTGGGCCAGCTCTACGGATAGGCTTACACTGAAAATTTTCGTTAAATAGCTTTCACGCGTTTCGTAAACATGGATTTTGTACATAGAACAAATGTCTCGTATATTGTATGAAACATTCATAATGCTTTTTATCTGGTGAAATGCCATCATTACACTTTTTTGTAAAATGCACGAAATGAATTTCGTGAAGACTAGCCAATCGCTGTTTTTCTTTTATACCGTGCTCATGCATTATGGTGGAGCTGCTGGTATGGGCGAGTATAATTTATGTATCCCATAATAAAAATTAGAGCACTGTCGTGAGCTATAACTTCAAGCTCATTAATCAAACTTGTTCTCACGAGTCAGCTTGGCCTAATGAGATCAACTACGTATTCAGAATCAGCACTTTCTAAAAATTCAGGTTCGAATCCCATGTCAGAAACATTAAAAAGACGCTGGACAACTCCACGTGGTTGCCTTCTTTGTCAATTACATTTTGAGTCGATAAAGTAGATCTGTCAGTCTTTCATGTAACCACCAGAGAGACGTTTCTTTTTAATTTGTGATCAAATATTCGTAGCTCTTTGTCTTGTTTACGTACAATTTACGAATGTTCTTTCTGTGTCAACAAAAGCTTCGTGCTTTTGACAGTTGCGTGTGCGCCATTAATTACGAATGTATCTTCATAATAAGTACAAATCAGCTTTGTTGCAGATAACAACGAATAGATTTGTTAGTTCTACCTTCGATTTCGTAATATAAACTAAAATTAATTTTCAGTGTAGAGGTTGATCAGCAGCATTCAAAGTGTGACCTGCTTCCACTGAAGTGGTCATTCTCGAACATAAAGACGACAGCAGTTTCACCTCGTCCATAATTCCCATAATAACATCCGATGGAAAATCACCAGACGCAGAAGCGATTGCCAATATATTTTCACGATCATTGTCCATTTTGTCCGATAAACGGTTTAGCGTGTCTTCAATTTTAGCATTGATTGACTCGGCAATAACACTACCGGAATCACGAGCAACTTCACGCACTAGGTCAGCAGTCTCAGCTGACGATGCATGGTTTGGCGCCTCAGCCAAGGTGTTGAACATTTTTTTATTTTGTTTTGCACCTTCGAGCCAGCGCTGTTCCAGCGATGTCAACTGTTTTTCAATTGTGTCCACCGCTTCATGCATGAGGGTGATGCCTTTTAGTTGATTTATTATTTTATGTTGACACTCCATCTGCTTGTCTAAAATTTTACGTAAATCTACCACTTCGAGTAGATTAGTAGCACACTGTTGGCAAAGTGGGAGCACATAGTTACGGAGGTTGTCTTCCCAGTCTCGTTTGGCGCCAATGCATGCAGCATGGAAACTCCGCCCACATGTACCATTGCACTTCCAAAGATGAAGAGAGCTTGATGTACGACATTCTGGTGCATTACAGTTCATTTTGATAATTTAAAATACTAAAACACACGCGTGGGATGCTGTGCACAATTTGCTCAAAGCCCCTTCAAAACTTCAGCAAAATCCTGCGCAGGATTCACCAATAGCGCGATAAATAAAATGGAGCTGATTAGAAGCTGAATAAGCTATTGAATCATTTGTTTACTAGTTTACTTGTTAAGAATCCATTCGCCTCTAACCATTTAATTTTTAAAAATGTTTCTGCCTGAACAAGTTCTCATACAATACTAACTTGAGCGGAGGAATTATGTGTCAATATTGCACACAATTTTATGTTGGACTAGCTGAACTCGGAGCGAGCGCAGCTACGTGGAACGTTTATGGTTGTTTTTCGGAATGAGTTTTTTTTCATGCCTAAACAGCGGTTCAAACTTCTATCCGAACATGCTTATTACCCGGGAAATACACGTTTTGTATTTTAATAACCTGGATGATTTTCATGTTTGATTAAAATTTGTGTTTCATTTGTATGTACAATCCCCTCTCCATGGCTGGATTTTGTACCTGGGCGCTGGTGGGAGGGCCTAATCTCATGTTAATGATTCATTGGAGATAGCTGATTCATGATAGATGTCGCTAGGTCATGTCATTGTATGACCTTCTACTCTAATGAACCATTCATGGGAGAGCCAAAGGTCCAGCCACACAAAGTAGTGATAATATCACACTCGCTCCTCTTTCTATTTAATAGCCGCGTCGTAGCACGCATATATAAAGGCACTAAAGTTGAGTGTGATATTGGCGGGTTGGGCCGCGAATCACTAAAAATTTAATAATAGATAGATTTATTCAATTTTGAAAACTTTCAAAATTCAATTTGAGGTGGAAGTTTGAACTATGTCATAGAATTTCCTATGCAGTGGACTTCGTTTTGTGGTTTTGTGGGATGTGGAGGGCCCGTTTAGGAACTCAGAGTACCGTATCACTAGGGTTTGTCATAGGTGTGTTTGTTCAGAATGAAAAAGGTGTGCTACCGGCGGGTTTTGCCGCAATTTACGCTTAGTCGAGGCTAGAAAAAGTTTGTAGACGCCTGACATCAAGTAGTTAATGGACACGACAAGAGGTGCAGTTTTCATTGGCGTGGAAATTCTTTTATTATTGTTTATTCATTGATTGTCATTAACTTAACACCAAACATACCTAAATTGCAATTCTAGTTCAAATTCTAATATAAATTATAATTTAAATATGTGCGGTATACGACAGGCGACTGTCAAATTATAGCAAATCATAGAGAGATGTTAATTTGATATAGCAACTTGCAGCGGTAAAACAACATGAATTTAAAGTGGCATCTCAAATAGCCTGGTCTCTATCTTTTCGGGATTGGCCGTATATGATTGTAATGCAGATTGTAAATTATCGATTTTTTGATCATTTTAATTTTTTTTTCTTTAAAAATACTATTTAAAAAAACACTTGTTGAGCGTGTTAGTAAAACGATTGTGATTAGAAAACAAGGATTTTTTCGAATTAACACTTCATTTGATCACTTTTTAAAATAAAACATTGAAACACTTTTTCAAATAATCACTGATAGATGCGAGCAAATTCCTTAAGATTCCACTGGAGAAGACTTGTCTTCTGACAGATAGGCCTATTTCGTCTGCGACTTACAGTCTTCTTCAGTGTCAAGTGCTCGACTTATGATTTTCTTTTTGTAGTATTTTCAACCAGTCCAAAATGCCCTACCTTAACCACCTACCCTAACCTATCCTTGTTCCTCCCCATGGAGTTCATGTGGTCAGAATAAACTAGTTCGCCATTACTCCTCCTTAACCATCGGCTTTGGACTGACTTGCGCTCTTATTGCCCCACCAATTGCTGCAAAATGAAAATGAAATGAAAATGGTCAAAATATAGTTTTTAAAATTTTGAGTACTCTCACCAAAAATTGTGATTTTTCTGAAAAACTGCTATATGATTACTTTTGGCCCAAAACGTAAAATGTGATTTGAATTTGGTCGATAAGTTGTTCCGTTCTGGAGTTATCGCCAAAAACAACCCGTGTAAAAAAAACCGTGCAAAAAAAACCTTAGTGTATATTCGCTTTGACGATAGTTTTCTTCACGTGTAGTTGCCATAAGACAACTCTTTTCGTTTTATTAAAATGTAAAGTTTCAAATATATGGCATGCGCAAAATGATTGAGTTCATTTTTACAGGATATCAAGTAATCGTTAAATTTAACAAGACCCTTAGCAAAATTTGCAGATTTCATTCTCGATAATCTGGTATAATTTGGGTTCAATAATGAATGTCTCTAGGTATTATAAGAAATCGGTCAAATATATGATAAAATATGCAGGGTGGCCACAGACTCGGGAAAATCTGGAAATGCGGGAAAAATGCGGGAATCCAAAATCATCGGGAAATATGCAGGAAAAAGGCGGAAATTTCAAAAGTCATCGGGAATTTTTTTCATATGGAAGGAACCATACCATTTTTGCAACTATGTCCTTAAGACTTACGCAGTACTCAGTACTTAGTACAGTACAGGACCTACGCAGTACTTCGAAACTCAGGGAATTTATCAGAAGCTCGGTATACTTCTTAGATTTGACTTAGACTTTCCCGAGGTTTAGCTATTCTCCCTGACGTCAAAGGAACATCCCACAAAATCAGGGAACTTTCCAGAAAATCGGGGAGCTTTCCAGAAATTAAGGGTTCTTCCTAGAAGTTCAGACAACTTTCCTGAAATTCAGATTTTTTCCTAGAAATTCAGAGAATTGTCCACAAGTTCAGGGAAGTTTTTAAAAGTAAAGGGTTCTTCACAGAAGTTCAGGTAACGATCCAGAAATTCAGGGGGCTTCCAGAAGTTTAGAAAACTTATCAGATTATTTTGGGTATTTTTCAGAAGTTCATAGAACTACTCAAGATGTTCAGGGAACTTCCCAAAATTTCAGGGAACTTCCAAAAAGTTCAAGGAACTTTCGTGAAAATTGGAGAACTTCCAATAGAGACCTGTCAAGAAATTCATACAGTTTTTCAACAGTTTGTGTATCTTCCTAGAGTTTTAGTGAACTTCTTAGAATTTCATGATACTTGCTAGACATATAGAAAACTTCTTAGAAGTTTAACGAACATGTAGGAGTTCAAGAAACTTCCTTGAAGTTCAGGGTTTCTCATGAATTCAAAAAAACTTCTCAGAACTTCAGAAAATGCTCACAAAGATCATGGAACTCCCCCAAAGATCAGTAAACATCTTAGATTCAGATAATTTCCCAGAAGTTCAGGGAACTTTCCAAAAGCTCGAAAAAACTCCCAGATGCTCAGGGTATTCAGCAATTCAGGAAATTTCTCAGTAGTCCTGAGATCTTCCAAGAATTTCAGAAAACGTCCCAGATAAACAGGAAACTGGATTTTTTAAGCATTCAAAAAGTTAGAACTTCCTAGAACTTCAGAGGTCTTTCCAGGTGATCGAGAAACTTTCCAATCGTTCCAAAAACATCCCAAAAGTTCAGGGTATTTAAGTTTTAAGAAGACTTCTCTCGATAATTTTTCGAACCCAACCAAAACGAGAATAAAGAAACCAATTTCATAGAATTTCCACCTATTCACAATATTGGAGATCATAAAAAGTTCTTGTACGGTTTAACAACATCTCGGTAATGCTAACTATTCCACAGAAATTCCACGGTTTCCAAGATTTTTTTCAATTTCTCGTAATATTTGTGATATTCTGATTTTTATCACAGAATATGTACCTGCTGGAAGTTAACGCAACTTCTGGGAAGCGAAATCTGATTTTATAATTCCCATCATTTTCAGAAAGTTGTTCCTATTCCATGGATGATCAGCAAACTTTTTGGAACTTCAACCAGAAACGTTAATAATTTTTCGGCAATTCAATGAACTTCTCTAAAGTTCCACCATTTCTCTTCTCGAAAGACAGCGAGCTAACTTCATGATTATCTGGAAACTTCCAATTATTTTATTCAACTGCCGAGAAGTTTAATCAACATTACAGATATTTCCACCCAATCTTCATAGATATTCTAAAGTTCATTAAATTAAATTTTTAAAGAGTGCGTTCAGTAAGAAACTTAGAAGCTTATATAAGTTCTGATATGATGCAAAATAGATCCGGTATAAAACAAAATTTACAAACACCAGCGATGCAGCGATGTTTTTGCGTTTGGCCTAAACAAATAAATCCAAACCACGATTTGAACCACCGTTGAAGATGCCGTTAGAAGATCTGGCTACACGGCTGTAACAGGTGAGGCCAGAAATGTACTCTTTCATGTGGTGGCGAATGTGTTTGAAGTTTGGTTAATTGCGTTTGTAAGGGTGTTAACACATGGTGAAAGAAGCATTTGGGCAGCTGTGCTCAATGCCGTCTGACGTTGTGTGCCAGATTCCAGAGAAAAGAAAACGGTTTGGACAAATTTTGGCTAGAACTGATTGGTCATTCCCAGAAGGAGCTGCCAAATTTTACCACATTTGTGGAAAATTGGCTCATCCTGTCGCACAAAAATGCGTATTTTAAATAAATGGAAAGTGTCTGGCGGTAAACCAAACTGGAAAACGTTTGGGAGCTCAGAGATTTAGCTACGAGTAATTTATATTAACTCATCGTAACAGTCGGGAAAATAAGACAAAAATGCGGGAAAAATGCGGGAATTTTTATATTAAGATTCTGTGGCCACCCTGAATATGCCTTACACTCAACAGAAATGTATTTTCGCGAAAACACGAAAATTTTTTTGTTCACATTATTTTCAAGCAAGAAAATGTTTTTTATACAATATCAATACTTCCCATAGACTGATATTTTATTCTCTTGGCATCCCTTGACAGTTTGTGACAGCTCCACTTGACACTCACATTTTTTGAGTCTGTTTCTCCCTCCCATGTCTTAACCAATTGAAATCCCCGTGGCCTCATGTATGTTAATACCCGTTTGAAGGTAATATAGGAATTCCACGTAAAGTGTTCGACAATTTGTATTGAATTTTCCGTCAATGATCCCTTATTTTCCGTTAGAGTTCTCATCAGAAACCATGAAAATCGATTGTCCCAATCCCATACCATTGAGTTCTGCTATGAAATCTATTCTCATTCTCGAAATTCCACCGGCATTTTCGATGGGAAACAAATCCTTCCGAGTCCAACAGTCAGTTAACGACCAGCCCGTGCGGATGAGTTCATTGTTCTCTCTGCCACCTTCCCATTTAGTATTCCCATAGCGACCGAAACTCATCATCAGACTGCGGAAAGAAAGAAAAAAATATGAACCAAATCCACTTGACGACTTCCATCCACCTCCAACGAAGAAAAAAAAAACATACCAGCGTGACGATTTCTCCTGCCTGAGAAATCCAATTAAAATACCGCAGTCTGTACATTTGGGGATATGTTGCTGTATAGAAGAAAAAAAAAAGTCTAGCACCCGATTGCCCGACTCCGAGAACTCGCTACAATTTCAGCGATGATGACTTCTGGGCTTTTCCCTTCGGTCCGGCGTCCCATGTCGCCATTCTAGACACACTTCTACGTTGCGGGGCTATTTTTAGTCACATTCTGTTACTCTGCTTCTGTCGGTCCTCAGGGGTGCGATTCTTCAGTAACTCGTAGCAGTTCATTCTAGACGGTTTTGCTCGGTGGCGCTTGTGTCACATTTTGACGCCCCAGTGTCGTCATCGCAGCAATCCGGCATCGACCGAAAACGAAGCGATGATGTTTTGTTTGTAAACAACGGATGGAGTGTGTGTCATATTTTCTCTAGTTATTGAGGTTCTAATTTTAAATTGGAATCAGGCACTGGGGGAAATGGTTGATTGACATAGCGGTTTGTTTACGATTGCGCAACAGTCTTGCAATGGATTGATAACCTCTGAATCGAAAATTCGTTTTCAGTTTCAAACGACCAGTGCTAGCAGAAATCAATTTACACTCGTTACGAAAAAATGCCTTCTACTCGTCCATCATCGCATCATCATGATCATCGCTGGGTTTATGTTTATCCAACCGCTTCACTCGGAGATTTTAGAGGCAGCTGTTCGCATAGTTATTCCGCGCTCCGTGTGCTAATTTGCTAGGTGAATTCCGATTAGAGTCGCACCCGGATTGGTCCACTGCAATTCCTCCATTAGGGAAACGCCAACCCAGTGAATTTGGATGCGAATTTCTAACAGTTTTTTTTTCCGCTGCCTTTCTAGGTCAACGAGTCCAGCGCTGATCTGTTTTGTGTATATTTTTCCTGCGTGAATAAACATTTTCTGAATGGGCCTCCGCTGCCTCTGCTTCAAGCATCCATAAACATTAGAAAACCATGAGCCGGGAGTGCGAGATTTAATAAAATCAAAACGAAACAAGGCAAAAAATATGCTTTGAGACCTGGGAGAGCATCTGGCAATCGGGTTTTTCGTTTTTTTTTTTCTCCTTTGGGGTGGTGTGATTTGGACTTTCCGTCTGATAGCTTTATTGAATATTTTCAGGCCGATGGAGTCGTTTTCGGCGTGTAATGATGGAATTGGAATTTTGCTTCTTTCTGATGGAAATCGAAGATGCTGAAGATTGAATTCTAATGAAGGTGGAGAACAAGAAGAATCAATTTCGCTGAAGAACTGGGTTATTGGACAAACTTTGACCCTTCCTGGAAGTTTATCCTCTTCAGTATATGGCGCTGCAGAGTTCATTTAAAATTCATGAATGTTCGATCCTAGCCAAATAGGACCAAGCATATTGCCTCCCCTGTGTACGTGTGACTTTTGTTAGTAAAATTTATGGCCACTGCTATGGGTTCCGTTCCTTCGCCTTTTTTTCCCAAGGTTCAGGGGTGGATTATCACATCGTAAAACTTACTCCCAAGTCACATCCCATACACGTTTACGGTTGTTATTATGCAGATATGTTCTTGTCGTCTTGGGACTGCTTTTATTACATTGCCTGGTCCTTCAAACTCGACGAAAAGTGGCAATTGAATGACGCTATACTCGTGACGATTCCGACACGGCAAGCCTGGTAGGCGCCTCGGATAAAAACTTTCCAACTCAGATGACCCAGTTATCAAATACCGATGGGACGTTCTGCAGTCATTCATACAAAACTGGTGTGACAACAATCAACACCTACTCGAAATAAAATCGAACCGGAATGCCATCATCGACCGGTACAACGTGGGAAGGTAGATGGTCGGTAAAAGGCTCAGGTGTTCTCTCTCTCTCTCTCCCTCTCGGTGTCCACTTTCAAAGCATCGTTCCGGTCGCGTCAGTCCCCGGAAGTTGGATCGTATCTCCTCGCTCCGTTTTCGTTCAAAGTCTATTTTCGGGTGCAAAATCGTCCATACCCATAGAGCTGAGGAAGAAAGCGTACGTGTAATCTAATATGAAAATCCATTAGCGCACGATATATGCGACGACGTGGTGGTAATGGTTGTGGTTAGAAACTTTTCCCTTCTAGGTTATGTCGTAATCGCGGAAGCTACTGATAGCGAATTGAAGTTCTATTACATGAATGTGTAGCGTGCAGGACATAGAGTTAACCAAAATTTCCAAAAAGAGTCAAATTCCCGTCCATATGTGCACCTGGTGCAGGGCACTACATTTCCTTCTAGGGGCAGACAAAAAAGGAATCCTACTTTAGCTTAGTTTTGCCTATAAGGGGACGGTGGGGGAGTACGGTCATCCTATTGTTAATGTACACTTTCTCAATAAATATACAGAAACGCGGTTTTGACCTATCTTAATATGATCTTTAGACTGTTCTGTACTACCATCTTAAAATGCTGGAAATTTTCTTTTTATTTAAAAAAAATAATCATAATGACTGCAAACTTGATTAAAAAAGTCTAAAAATTGAATCATGGCGGCTTAAAATTGATTCAAAGTAGGCCATCCCCTATTGTATGACGACCACATACAAGGCTACGGTTTTCGGCAAATTCGTTCGGTAATTCAGGAACTCTTAGTTGACAGAAGTCTTAGCGCTATTGCACTATTTTTTTTTAAATAATGGTTTTTTCACATGACGTAATTTGCATAACTTTAAGACTGTAGTTCATTTGGATGTAATCTGAAATATATGTGTTGACAATCAATTTGATTTGATGAAGCTGTAGAAAATATACGGAAGACTGAATGTTATGTTTCTCAAAACTCACACGGCCGTTGGTTTTAGGTGTAAGCGACATTTGCGTAAAAATCTCCTGAGTTTGTCAAGCAGTGAGAATCCTCGTCCCAACCGCTTGAAGGTCATAGTATCCAAAAGACGAACATTTTTTTCCAAGAACTAGGATCGTTGTGTGACACTAAAGCCTGTCCTCGTTAAATCTCGGACACTTTTCTTTCAGTGTCGATATTGAATTATTTCAAGGATCGCTGAAACTTTTCACTTATATGACAGCTAAAATTCTCCACTTTATTTCGTGGTACAATATGTTAACATTCTTGTTACATTCATTAAAATGGCGTTGAATCAAGTGGAAGTACACAAACGCATTTTCGTACGAATCGGTGCGCGATCTTGCCAAAAAACTAAAGTTACCGAATAACTAGTACCGTGTTTTGTGTTTGCAAATCATTTGACCAGCACTAGACTGTAGATCGGAAGGTTTGAAGTGAAACAAATCGAAAGTAATGCTCCCGACAAATTCGGACAAGAAGGTGGTAGCCGGCTACTGAGAAAAAATCCCAATCTTTCTGTGCAGAAATGTGGCTCGCAAAGTTGGGAAGTCAGAATCGTACGTACAAAAGATGAAGCAGAGGCAAGGACTGAAGGCGTAAAAAGTGAAAAAGGTGCCCAACCGTGATGACAAGCAACATTTCCCTACAAAAAGTCGTGCTAAGAAACTTTACACTATTTTTTTGCAAACATTTTCTTGTATCATAATGGACGACGAAACATACGTACTCGAGGGCTTTAAGCAGCTTCCGGGCCTGGCTTTTTTATATCGCAATGCAAAGGAACGTCGTTGCCAAGCGTTTCCGGATAAAGAATGTGTCCACATCGCCGAAAAAATTTTTTTTTTTGGGAAGGTCATATGTAGTTGTGGTCGAAAATCTAAAATTTTCGTCTCTTCCGGCACTATCAATAAGGATGTGCACGAGAAAGAATGTCTACAAACGCGATTGCTACCCTTGATCAGAAGCCACGACTCTCCAGCTCTGTTTTGGCCTGATTTGGACTCTTGTCACTATGCGAAATCCATTCTGGATTAGGTACAAGAGCTCAAATACGTGCCAAAAACAGCCAATCCACCAAACTGTACCGAACTTTGCCTAATAGAGAAGTACTGGGCTCTAGCTGAGCGGAAACTCTTCAAAACTAAAAAGAAAGCAAATGGTTTCGATGATTTCAAGAGTAGATGGAAAACCTGATGACAGGCGTACCACATAAAGTTCGAGAATTTTACAGAAAGAAAGATTAATATCTTAATCAATTGTTCCTAATGTTGATATAACTCTATTATTATGAAATAAACAATCGGTTTTGTTGAATTATGTGTAATTTTCCTTGTTGCTATTATTTTTGTGTCCGACATTTAACGAAGACAAGCTTTAAAAATCTGAAAAATATGTGAAAATTTTTAAACGTCGTGAAAAATGTGATCAACCTACAGTTTAGAGTTAACAACTTTGCATCGGAAGATCTGAACTTTAAAAAAATTGACAGTAGCTCTGGTGTTCAGGTAGATCCGGAGAAAATGCATGATAATATCTAGACACGGTTTGAGGTGGATGTAGAGAAAAATATATGACAGTATACCTACTAAGGGATCTCACAAAAGTTACCAGAATTTGTATAACAAAAATTAGAGAAATATCTATTAGAGCTAGGTTTTATTAAAAGATTCCAAGAAAATAAAAACAAATTTCATAGAACATTAGATAACCTGAGGCAAAGAAATAAAAAATGAGAAAATAACGAGTAAGAACAATCAGAAATTCCTACCATTATCTCTAGTACGAAATGAAATTAGTTCATAAGAAGTTAAAAATGACCTCGTCAAGAAATGGAAGATCTAACGAAAATTAACATGACGGTCCGATGCAAGTTTACAACAAAATTCATTTGAAGTCCATGAAAAGATAAATCAGAAGCTTAAGGCTGTTGAAGCTAAAAGGTCTTTGAACCTGTTCATAATCGACGTAGACTGATTTTTGAAAATCTCGAGCTTCCCCCTCTTACCCCTCGTAGAATTTTCCCCATATTTTTGTTTTTTTTTTTTTGAAATTTTGTATGGTGCGTAAACTTTGGTCAATACCATTCGACAGGTCGCAACTCCGGGCAGTTAGGTGGAGTCGCCTCTTTCGGTACACCATGGACTCCATTCACTTTATATCATTCCAAAACATCTTTGGCGAAGTGACAAGATGCCAAATTAGGCCAGAATAGTAAGGGAGCATCAGGTAACAATCGCTTCTTTAGGCATTCTTCACGGTATATTTCTTTGTCTACCGTTCGGGTAGTGATGCTTTGGATTGCTTGACCACAGCTGCGTATTGCCTGGCAAACTAAATATTGTTTGGGAAATTTGGCCTTTTTTCGTCCTGAAATGCTCCTCTACGCCATTCCGTTGCATGCCAGTAATAAGACATTCCATGAAGCTGCTGAGTCCTGAGTCCATTATCACGTAGGAAATCTTCGTCAAATATTCGCAATACAACTTGCAAGCCCGGGTTTTAGCCGTCACATTCTGTCCAGCATTACGATTCGGTACAGTTTTCACCTTGAACGACTTCATAACCTGGCTGTTGTCAATCGTGTATTCAAAAATTTAAGGTCGTTATGGACAGTGCTTGCAGGAAAACCAAAGTTTTTTGCAAGTTTTCTTACTGACAGATCCCCGGAATCGATTTTCGCACTTACTCTTCTTTCGACGCCATCTTCGATCTAAAAGCTTGTAGTATCACCAATTGATTTTAAACAATGATCAGACATACGTTCACCAGTCTGCGAAATATTTCACGCGTTGATGAAGTATTTCCAGAGATATACGTATTTAGGGATTTCCAGATGTTGACGCGAACAAGCCTAATTTTTTTTTGTAGAGGACGTCTGAACTACTCGTCATAAAATCTAGTTATATCTCCTTAACACACAGTTTTATCAGATATGAGTTTTAGTTACCTTAGACTCATAATAAAGTTTGATCTTGTTTTAGGGCATAGTTCCTCTTTTTAGTCACTAAGTCGCTATCAGCCTTGATATCAAAATTGAATTTCGACTTCTGGGAAACTCAGAGAGGATTCCTGATTGGGGGGTCCGAAGAATTTCGAAAAAGTTTCTGACAAATCCCCTAGAGGATCCTGGCAAATTTTGTTGCCGAAACTAGGAAATGTCGGTGAATCTTGAAGGGGTTTCGGCATAACTGAAAGACTTTTTGACAAAAATTCTTAGCAGATCCTGTATAGATTCGGTATCGAAAATTTCTGAGCGGATTCTGTATAGAACTTTTATCAGAAAAGTCTGTATAGAATTATAGTGAGCAGGTCTAGAACGTTGGTGGGTGAAAACCTGCGAGTGATTAGAGGATTTGGTACCAGAGGGAACATTATGGTGTTAGTGATATGTGAAGGACTGGTACAGCTTGTGGAAGTGAGTGCTATGAAAGACGGAATTTCAGATTTTGGGCAACAGTTGACTCAGTCATTTGACCGTTTATTCTACCTTGACTTCTGATTCTATCCATTAACCACTTACTACTTATAACTGATAGTAATATTAACCATATTGCCGGCTTGTGTAACGAGCTTTTTGCTGGACCTCAATTTACAGTGAAATGATAGTTCTTCAAATCTTAATAAACAAAAATTCAACCAAGCTGAGCAAGGTCATAACCTTGTTCCGCCAACCTTCCTGTTGAGAAAAGGCATCAGACTTTCCCTTTCCAGAACCAATTCTCTCCAGCATTCTCTGTCTACGAAGATTCCGCGATCGAAACCAAGTATGAAACCAAATCCACCGACGGCTAAGACTGCATTGCACATGCTCTCCCTCGATTCGTTCGGTCTTTTACTTGACGACAACTACGCAAAAAAAATGGAAACAACACAAAACGGAAACGCATTGCACCCCCTTCTGACTTGCATCCAGTCCGGACGCATAAGGCGAAATCGTTCACGTCTACGTCTACTGCTCAAAATACATGCTCTGAAAGAAGTTCGCAATTCTTATCGTCCTTGTCTGGCTGGCGAATGGCGGCCTGTCTGAAGGGTACCATATGTTGGCGGAAACAAATCGACAGGTCCCGTGCATTTCCTACGTACGTACTATGCGTTACCCAATCCAAGTGTCAAAACGTGAGCGGAATCGAATTCAAACAATCGTAAGTAGAAGGAAACAGAAATGTGTCAATTGTGTGTCCGACTGGCTGTAATTAAATTTTATTTTCGGCTCCCTGCTCGTCAAACAGATGCAGCCCATCACTGCCAACACAGAAATGTTCTGCCGCCAGCAGAGGGCGACTTTCAGTTTCAGCACAAGTTGAATACAAATGAACGATGCTCCTCTACAATGTTGCATTCACTCCTACATGTATGCAACTTGGCCGGATGGTTGTGTCAGCGTCAAGGAAAGGACTTGCTCGTTATTCATGATTGCCTTCATTGCCGGCGGGTAAAAAAAAGGAAATAACCTAACAGAAGAGATTGGTGTGTAACATGGTATGAATAAATATGTGCAAAAAAATAGCAACAAAAGAATGCTGAAAGCCTGTTTATGTTGCGGCGATGAAAGGATGGTTCGACGATTATGCTCGGAGAATGGTGGTTTCCTTTTCATATGCCATAGATAAAGGAACCTTCACGTGCACTGGATTTGACTCACAATGTAACTCGATAGGCAAACTCCGACCACAAAACCGCAACCTCAAACCAAAGGATGACAGCAAGTCGCCAGCCGCTAGTTAAAGCAATTCGCAACGCACAACAATCTACTGCACATTTAAACCCGACTGACTGACGAGGCCGTGGTTTCGGTGTGACAAACTCAAGCCCGAGCATCATCGCCAACGTCGCCGGGTCGTGTCAAGTGATGAATTTTTAATTCCACTTTATTGATTATCTCATTCCGTTCCAAGTGCCGTGGCCGGAGCCGGTGAAGCCGGAAGGCATGAAATTCAAGCCAAGGTAAATTCTACACACGACGCGACCAGATGAACGTTGCTGTGAGTGTGTCGTACAATATCGATCGATTGTCGTTCAACATGGCCGGGATGGAGGCTCCGAGGGGGACGGGGAATGAAGGCACTTAATAGGACAAGTGAAAACTGAATCGAGAATTGTAGTGTTCTGTATGTGCGATATCGCTAAAATGGTAGCTGGATGGTGGAAATTGCTGGCAGCGATGTTCCGGGCGGTGTTGCGATGAATCTATGATGAGGTATAAATATCTATCTTTCATTGACAATATTGACTGTAGAGGCTGTAGAGTGCCAAGTCTGCAGGATGTCTGTAGGAATGTCTGTTGTTTAACCGAGAATTTTACGGTTGGTTTGTTGTTTTGTTCAGCATTAGTATCATGGCAGTTCGTAGGTATTTCGGATATCACTTTATTCATAGAGATTAATACAATAAACAAGGAGATGTTCGCTCATCACCATGAGGCACCAAGAGTGAACAACAATGTTTTTTTTTTGCTAGAATTGAAAGATATGAAGAGAAAGTTTTTGATAGTTCCGCTAGTGTGCGGCAGGCTCGGAAACATAGCAGATGTTTTAGGAAAATTGAGCGAAAAGGGCATGTGTACAGTGGTACTCGAATTGAACGACATTTTCGCCTAACATCCCACTGCGGGGTAGGTTAAAGCACGGACTAAGTCCGCCACTTCAACAGGCAAAAATGTCCGGTTGGAAGACGCTCATGTACCACTGTGGCTTGTATAGTTATTCTAGCGATCTATTGTGTGCACTGTACACATGCCCTTTTCGCTCAATTTTCCTAAAACATCTGCTATGTTTCCGAGCCTGCCGCACACTAGCGGAACTATCAAAAACTTTCTCTTCATATCTTTCAATTCTAGCCAAAAAAAACATTGTTGTTCACTCTTGGTGCCTCATGGTGATGAGCGAACATCTCCTTCAACATCATAATCGTTACTCCTCGCACGGAGAATATATACAATAACAATTAATGTAAACAATAAACAAGCAAAGTTGGAGACAGGGAGGATTTGGTATCTACCTTGAGAAGATGCTAGAACCCAATGCAGCCTTCAGAAGATTTCGAAGAAAAAAGGTGATGAATAGTCGAAGAGAGTGTACAGAAAAAAAAATATTTAAAAATAGTCGCTGGGAGCATCTAGTCTAAAGAAGTTAAGTGATGCTCCATTCCTCTTCAAACGGTTGGGACTTAAGCATTGTCTATAGTCCTATCCTCATATGGCTTATGATAATAGCGCCATTACTTGCTCTCTGAAAAGAGAAAAATGTCTAAAAAAAAATTTCATCTTCTACTTCTTTTCTTCAATTATAGAAGTCGAGTCGAGCAAAATTGCGCTTTACAGAACACGACTGAATCTGATCGAGTTGGCAAAAGAACTTGACCTGTTACCTGTGGTGTTGATTTTTTTAATAAAACATTACAACATGCAATAATTCAGAACTTTCATCAATTTCTGACAGTCAAAGAATAAGAATTTACAGTGTTCACTCTTATTTGGTGAATATCACTAATGTTTTTTGTTATTCAGAATAGCTCATTGGGATGCTTTTAAAAAGAAGCGGTTTAAAGTATTTTTCGATTTTTTTTTATTACTAAAGACTGTATTCGATCAAATTTGGACACACGCAATTGTTCGTAACTTTTTAGCGTGTGGGTAAAAATTATTGACATTTTCACTGAATGTATTTCATTGTGTTGTGTTTCATTCATTGTGTAATGAGTTTCGTGAAAATCGGTCGAGTGATTTCATTGATGGCTTCGAATGAAGAAATAGTGCGCCAACACATTTTGGGCACTCACTTCGAAAACCCAAACGCTTCTCATCGATGGATCGGAAAACAACTCGGAATCGCACATTCAACCGTATCTCATGTGATCAAAAAGTTCAAGGACCGTAAGACAACCAAGCGGAAAAATGGTAGTGGCAAAAAACGTGGCACATCCAATCCGGAGAAGGCCAGGATGGTATTGAACCAATTTAAGCGTTATCCCAACATTTCGATCAGGGATGTTACGAAAAAGGCGAAAGTTTCAGTTTGTTTTGTGCAGAAAACAATGAAACGTTCTGGATTACATGTGTACAAGGCCCAGAAGGCACCGAACCGGAGCGATAAACAGAACTCAGTGGCCAAAACTCGTGCAAGAAAACTGTACAGGGAGTGGCTCACAAAACCGTTCTGCATTGTGATGGACGATGAGACCTACATTAAAGCCGACACCAAACAAATGCCAGGACAGGAACACTACGTCGCCACCTCTAAGTTGGCCGTTCCGGAGAGTGTACGGAAGAAGAAACTGTCGAAATTCGCCAAAAAATTCCTTGTCTGGCAAGCGATCTGTGGATGTGGCAAAATGAGTCAGCCCTTCATCACCTCTGGGACCGTCAACGGACAAATCTACTGGGACGAATGCCTCCAAAAACGACTTCTGCCCTTCTTGAGATCTCACGATGGCCCGACACTGTTTTGGCCGGATTTGGCATCTTGCCACTATGCCCGGCCCGTCTTAGACTAGTACAAAGATAATAATGTAGTTTTTGTACCAAAAGACGTCAACCCTCCAAACACTCCGGAACTTCGCCCAATTGAAAAATTTTAGGCAAAGCTCGTTAAAACTCCAAAACAGATAGAAAATAAACTTGAACTAAAGAAAGTGTGGTTAAAAGTAAGTAAGCAAGTCGGTCTTATCATTGCCCAAAATTTTATGAAAGAGGTCAAGGCAAAGGTGCGGGCATTTAGGTTGGGAGAAGAGGTTCAACAAACCAATGATGTCAAAACTTAACCATTTAGTAGTACTTTATTTCCAGAAAGTTTGAAAAGAATCGGGCTCAAGGAAATTTTTTTGTGATCTATTTTGTGTGTCCAAATTTCATCGAATACAGTCTTTATATGGACAAGTGACGATATCTGCTTCAAAGATGACGACACTGAAGCTATTGACAGCATTATTTCTTTTGACATTTAAGATTCAAAGGTTCCTATTTGGATATGCAGTGATCGAACTTAACGATTTTAGGATTTTAATTCCTAATGAGTTTGTGCCCGTGCTCCGTCGCTTAATCAGTGGTTATTTCTTGGATGCCAGAAAAGCAGTCTCCTGATCTTCTTCTATGCACTTTGCTAAAATTCTGGAAAGTTTCCCTATAAACTTCTTGTAGCCCCTCCTGATTTTCTTGAAAATTCCCATCTAACAACCCAACTTTACCTTGCAGAAACATTTGGTGAGTTTTTGGCTGAACTTAATTACTTTCGAAACACTTGATCAATCCTGAACAGCAAGGAAAAGATCTCTCCAGAGTTTCTTGGAAAACCTAATTATATTTCTCAGAATTTTCTTCCTAGATTTATGAGAATTCTTCTTCTGAACTGCAGGGAAGTTTTTCCTGAGCTTCGGGGCAGTTTGTTCCTGATTTTCTGGGAAATTCATGCTTGGACTACTAGGAAGTACTCCCTGTACTGGAAAATGTCCTCCTGTTTTTCTGAGAAGTATCTACCAGTACTTCGGGGAATTCATTAGTTTCGACGAAGCCTCATTCTGAAATTCTGGAATGTTCCATTTTTTACCTTCACGAAACATCCGGGTAGTTCGATTGGGAAGCTTCCTTCGAAACTTCTGGGAAGACCTCATCTGAACTTTAGAGAAGTTCTTTAATAAAATTTTAGAAAAATTCCTTCTCGAACTTATTGGTGAAAATCCGGATTTTTTTTTCCTGAGTAAATTTTTGCTAAACTTGTGATAAGCCCCATCCTGAAATCCGAGAAATATCTAACTGAAACTTTGGGAAAGTCTCCATTCTAGAAAAAATCACTTAAATTTGATGGATAACTTAAATTTGTTGGATAAGTATATAACTTCTGAGAAGTCCTTTTCTAAACTGTTGGGAAGTTTTCTCCTGAGCTTCGAGAAAGTTTGTTACTGAATTTCTGAGGAATTCGTGCTCAATATACTAGGAAGTACCTCATATACTTCTGGAAAGTTTCTTTCTGTTTTTTGGAGAGTTTTTTTTTCTGGGAAGTTCCAAATTAAGTTTAGGAATGGAACTTCAGAGAAATTATCTCTTGAACTTCTAGGTCGTATCAACCTGAACTTTGTGGAAGTGTGTTCTTTATTATATGAGAAATTATAGGTTGTGCCCTTGCTGGTTAGTTTCTTCCTGAACTTCTTGGAAATTCCGTCTTGAATTTCTAGGAAGAACACCAGGATCTCTGAAAAGTTCAAAACTTCTAAAAAATCCTGTTCCCCTGTTCCACCTGAAGTTCAGAGAAGTTTTCTCCGGATTTTCCAAAAAGTTCTCTCCCGAATTTCTGGAAAGTATGATCTTGAAAATCGCGGATGTATAGTCCTGCATATTTTGGGGTATTCCTTCTTGAACTACTAAGATGTGCTTCATATACTTTTGAAAAGTTTCTGCCTGATTTTCACAGAAGTGTTTTATTCTAGGAAATCTCTTCCTGAACTTTTGAAATGTATCTTCCTGAAACTTTGAGAAGCCTCCTTCTGAACTTTCTAGGGTGTGCCCTTAATTCTGAATAATTTCTTTCTACAATTCTAGAAATCTAGGATTAATTTCATAAACCACTTAACTCGAGGGTTAATTTCCAAATCCCAAGTTTAAGTGTACTAAAAGCATGCGCTCAAAAGCCTTTTAGAAGAAAAAAAAGCCATGGGCTAAAATTAATTTCAAAAATTGAGAAAGTTTTACTGTTGTTCTAAATTTCCGTGCGGCCACATACTGGGTAGGAGAACCAATGGTAGGATCTCAAAAGTAATAGTATTGAAACGAGAAATTAAAATTTACTTTTTGTTATTCCGAATCAAGGCGCATCCTAATTCCGATTCATTAGGCGAATCCTAATGAATTAGCTCTAGGTTAATTTTCTACCACTTCTGTTTAACATTAGTTTTACTGGCTTCACGCGACAAACGGCTCTGTCGATGTCCACATTATTTTTAATTAGTTCGATGAGTCATTCAAACTGCCGGTAATTTGTTTTGTTTTAAATAGGATTAGACATTTTTTTAAGTTAGAAGCAACTTGTTTTTTTGTTAGCTCACTTGTAAAAAAAATGACTTAGTGTATGTCTTACCTTGTTCAGCCAATTACATCTAACCGATGAAAAACGTGTATCAAAACAAACTCTTACTCGTCGAAATGTGACAGATCAGTTACTAGTTTTCGAGCGATCGACCCCGGAGCGAGAAAGCTAGAGATCTTGAGGGCCATCGTGTCCGACGGACATAGACGATCCGGCATTTACAACCTCTTCCCTCTGTAAAAAGGCGAGAGTATCGAATGGAAGGTTTCAGCCGCCCAACAGGGCTGCACAACCGTAAAGTACACCAGAAGCTGAATAGAAGAACCGAGGGCAAGGTGGCTTCTTCGTCCCGTCCCTTTGGCTGAGAGGTTGCTGGAACCGGTCAAACGGTGGAGAAGCTCCTCGGCAAGATGGACATTGTTATACGGAATAGTCAGTCGAGGCCCGTCGTGTCTGAGCAGCGGGCAATAACCCATAAGAAAGGATTTGCTAATCATTCTTAACAAGATTATCTCATACCCCACAACAAGTTACAATCCGCATCCTAAGCGGGATACTTATCTAAACTTATCTAACTAACACAGCCAGTTATTGAAAGCGTCCTGGAAAATGATGGACATACTTCCATAATTTTTCTTGTCTATTTTATATCTATTTCACTTCATAAATGCACTACAAATACCAAAACAGCCAAGTCTACTGTGCAGCATTTAATGGGAACGATGGTTCACGAACTGGGCTTGTTTAAATCGAGGATTTAAATACGATATTTAAAATTCCAATAGATGGAAGGAACGTGGACATCTCGTACCGTGCATTCCAGTATGGTCATTTGTAGTTTGATTGGCGTTGGGAGCATTCATTCTAGAAAGGTTAAGTGATGCTTCTTTTTTCCTCTAACAGTTGGGGTAAGAGTTATAACACTCATCTTAGCATTTAAACTCTTATGGTTATAGATCTATTATACGCTATGAAAACGAGAAGTAGAAGTATACGAAAAAACCCTTTACCGTCCAGAAATCTGAGATCTCATCTGGAAATTCGGTTGGCGAACGCTCGCAGCTAAATCCGTCATAACACTGAATGTTTCATGAGTAAAGATATGTAAAAACTAAATACTACTGGAAAGCTCTCACCAATGCCATGACTGTGAAATGCTTGCAGCTTTCTCTGACTTCCAAAGTTCCAACATGCACAGGACTGGGTTGGGCTACCGGATGATTCCCCAATAAAGGTGCTGGTGAAAAGAATCTCGCAAAGCGTGACGTTGGGGTCATAATGGGTGACGACTCCTACTTGACGACAGCGACTGGCCTCACCAAGGAGATTAGGGTTGACGTCAAATACACTTCCACAGTTCCCGGAGAAGGTGCTTCTGTGGCTAAGGATCAGCGAGAATGTTCTTTCCTTCATGGCATGTAGTGAATGAGAAGATATACAAAACGAAGTTCCTGCCGGAAGATGCCACTGGAGGAGATGAATCGGTTGAAGATAAACGTCCCCAATCTTTTGAGCGAACCTCAAATAGAAGATCTACTTCAATAATGGCTTGGCCAAATCGCAGAAACAGCTGGTCGCCAAGGCCACGAAAGAACGGAAGAACAGCCCAAAATGCATCGGCCATGGCTAAGGTTCCGTTCAACGGCAGGAACACTACCGTGGAATCATTTTTGTAGAAGGCTTAAGAAACGAAAGATTTATGGAAAATTTGAATTAACTTTTGCATTTTTTTATATCAACATCCAAAATAAGTGCATATTTTTTAATGCATACGTTAAGTCTTCGAAAGAAATAAAATGCTCAAACAAAATTTTAGTGAGACTTATTTAGAAAATCAGTTAGAACATTCTCCGCGTTCTTGTCGTTTACAAATAAAGTAGACGTCCGCATCGACAGCTGCATAATTCATGAGTAATTTTAGGTAGTTTAGATCGTTGTTGGTCGCCATGCACATGAACAAAGAGACCAATTTTTCAGTTGATTTTTGGGTGAAAACGAGCCGAAAATGAACACTTTTAACGAATAATTCGTTTTAGTCAGCCACCTTGCTTTATGAACAGTACCAAGGGCTCTGATTTAGGTAGGTAATCTTCACGGTGCTGTTGCTCTTTATATGTCTCACAATAAAGTCTAGTAGAACCAGTCTTTCCATTTCAGTTATTGCTGTTATAAAAAATGTATTATTCACACCTGAATGGTGAGTTCTTATCCAAAGTGTGCCATTTAGTTCCTTGACGTTTGGAGACTGTGCGGTTTCAAATTTTTGCATTCTTATATTTTTAGAAATGTTCTCTCTCAATCTGACCATGGCTGGTGTGGCCTCTGCTGTACACAGAAGTTGTCTCCATTATATTCCTTCCATGGCTGTACCTCGCCAGCTGAGAGTCCGCAGGTTGCCTTCTACTTGATCGGCCCAACTTACTCGTTGCGCGCCTCTTCTTCTTGTAGCCGTCGGTTCGTTTTCGAGAATCATTTTAACTGGGCTATCGTTCGACATTCTTAAGACATGCCCAGCCCACCGTAGTCGAACGATGTGTACGTTGGAAGGTTCTCCCAGCAACTGATGCAATTCGTGGTTCATTCGCCTCTTCTAAGTTCCGTTTTTCATCTGCACTCCACCGTAGATCGTACGCAGTACCTTCCGTTCAAAGACACCAAGGGCGCGTTGGTCCTCCACTAGCAATGCCATGTTTCGTGGCCGTAGAGAACTACCAGTCTAATTAATGTCTCGTAGATGGTCAACTTTGTTCGATCTTAGCGTCCTTCGGAGTCCAAAGTAGGCACGATTTCCAGCCATAATGCGCCTTTGTATCTCTCTGCTGGTGTTGTTGTCGGCGGTCACCAATAAGCCCAGATACACGAATTCGTCTACTACCTCGATTCCATCACCGTTGATCTGAACTCGTGGTAGGACGTTAACATTGTCTTCTCGTGAGCCTCTTCCCTTCGTGTATTTTATTTTCAACGCATTAATCACAAGCCCAATCCTACCAGCTCCAGCCTTAAGTCTGATATACGTTTCCGCCATCGTCTCAAAGTAACGTGCTACGATATCAACGTCGTCGGCGAAGCCAAATAGTTGGACAGACTTCCTGAAGATCGTGCCACTCGTTTCTATCCCAGCTCTTCGAATCATATCCTCCAATGCAATGTTAAACAGCAAACACGAGAATTCATTACCTTGCTGGAACCCTCTCCGAGATTCGAAAGAGCTTGTAAAGAACACCCTTCAGGCGAAGTGCGTTGGCGTGGTCATAATAAATGTCGAGAACTACTTGACGCTGGACGGCAATGATTGGCAGGAGACTGGGTATTTTGTGTCCCTTACCAAGGAGATAAGTGTTAACGTCAAATATCCCCCATACCAAGTTCCTGAAGAAGGTTCTTCTGTGGCTCACGATCAGCCAGAAGGTAATGTCCAAGCCGCTGTTCTTTCCGACGAGTGCCTGCCGGATGTGGCCACCTTCATCAAAAAGGCCAGACTTGGCCTCATTGCATTATTCCAAGAAATCACTGGAGGAAAATAACCGGTTGAAGATAATCGTTGTACCGAACCCTCCCAAAGTCCAATAGTCCAATAGTTTTTTGGCCAAAACGGAGGAGCAGCTAAGAGCTGAGGCTCCGTTCAACTCCGGCAGGACGTGGAACCAATTTTAAAAAATTTAAATAATCTTTTGCTGTTTTATTTTTCATCGCCATCAGCAGTTCGCTCATATTTTTCAATGCATACGTTAGATCTTCGAAATGAATAAAATGCACAAACAAAATTCAGTGCGACTTATTAAGACAATCAGTTACTTCACCAATGGATTTAAAATAAAAAGCAGTCTACTGCGCTTTCATTGGTCGCATCTCATACCACAGTGCATCCATGATCTAGAAATAGCCTGCCTTACTAAAACAACAACTATCCTTCCCTTGGCAATTGTGGAGACGTATAGGTAAACACGGTCTCTAGCAATGATTGTCACACGAATTAGTGAACTTGAGCATTGAAGATGTAAAGCTATACTCCCAAGCTCCATCTGTGGTTCTCTGTGCAATTACACACTAGTCATGTTCAGCAACGGAATAGCAACTACGAAACGCGCGGTCTTTTTTATAAAAAAAAGGAAAAGTTAGGTGTCCGAAAATGTTATAAAAGGGAAAATATTTCTTAAAGAAATCAAATAACATCGAAAGGTAGAGCTGGGTGATACCATTCCGATTAAAAACGACAACTTTCTCGAACTCATTTGAAGAAACTAATGAAATTTAACCTACCACTAAAAATATATAAAAAACAAACAAACAC